>NIJG01000014.1:458406-509546 GCA_002201625.1 Euglossa dilemma | reverse complement strand
CCACGGGCCGGACTAATAAAATTAATTATTAAACATCACAAAAGCTAATATTATTTTTCTATCTACGTAAATTACTAGTTTTCTTGACGAAATGAGTACGCAAATATCTAAAGAAAACCTTCATACCGATTTCTCTATCATTGGCCACGGACCACTCTATCACCCACCTAAAATTTTTTGTAGCTCAGTGAATAAATTGTAAGGATGTAAAATAAATATTACTAACGAAACCCTCAGTCGAAGACTTTCCGATATTTACTTCGACTAAAAAATATTTTAGTTTTGTTAGTAGAAGTTCTCAACGCTTTTAAATTTTATTTGACATTTACTTCGTAAATTGACTAAAAAATAAGGAAATTTAAATAAACAAAGGATGAAACAAATTCGGTTAAATGTCAGTTTTATTTACACTATAGTTTTATTTTGTAATTCTCAAATTCGACATCAACTGATGTCGAGTGTTCGTTCTTGCACTTACTCTCAAAAACCGTTATATCCTTACTGCCTCAAGAGTCAACATTTTCTGACCAGTCCGTAATCGATGTAACTCGTAGACCCTCATCCCGATCCTTAGTCAAAATACAAATCCCTCAATAGAGAATTAAACAATAAACACCTAACCCTTATTGAGAGACCCGAGTCGAAGGGGTAACGACTTAGTCCTTTACAACCTGCATTCTTTAACTCGCTGGTTTCTACGTTTCTAACCCTTCATGAAAAAAAACAAATTTTCACTAACATTCCCCAAGACGAACTAAATTTACACCTCCATCAATCAACACCGGAACTCATAAATAGGCGAAAACAGAAGAATTCAGTCTGTCACACAAGAAAGATGAAACCAAACACAATCACCCTTTCTAACGCAAAGACAAATAATGAATCTCAATTAAAAAACCTAACTGAACTAGTTTGCGTTTGTAAAAAGACGTTAACTCTCGTCTGAATTAATAACATTCCAAATTCGGACGTAACATCGAGTCATACCCGATATAAGAGTGCAAATGGTTAAAATATCATGGAAATATTTCACGTATATATATCAGAGAATATTTCCATCCATTTACCAAGTAACCAGCTTCGAGATGAGGGTGATAACCAAGAATGCGCGTCTATAGTTATCACCTTTCACGGACGTCGCGACACATCAGCGGACCAGCTGGTCAACTATTCCCCAGCTACTTTGTCGACGCTAGTGCCATCTACGCTTCGCCTCCTACGATCCACTCTAGCTTCAAAGCAAGGAATCGAAGCCGCGTCTCAAAGAAAATCTCGCCCACCGTATCCCCAGCGGAGGACAAGCCGGCCATAATGGATTCACCCCTCGACAAAGGTGGTAAACACGCGTAGAGCGAAGACAGGGAGGAAAAAAAGGAAGGAAAAAAAAAAAAAAACGTGAGGAGATTCGATTTCCGTGGATTCTCTTATTTGCTCCGCTTAAAAGGCACGTTTCGCCTCCGTGAGCCGGTCTCCTCGTCGAATCCTCCGCGATTGTTCGTGCTAATAAGAGGAAGAAGAGGGCCAGCCTCCTTTCGACGAGTTCTTAGCCTGTAAGCGCGACGGCAGCGCCGCCAGGCGGCGCTCGCGAACAATGGACAGGTATGACAGAGGCGGACAAGTGTCCTGGGAATACCTATTGTTTTTCTCCGGCTGCTACAACCGCCGGCAGCGCTAATGTCCCCAGTAATGGGCGGAGAAAGGGGCTAGGTAATGCGAGCTCCACGGCTCCAGTCGCCTCCGCGTAATCCTCGCGACGTTCCTCCGCGTGTACGTGCAACAGCAGCTGGAATTGCCGGCTGCTTTTTGAATTTCGCCCCCCTCACAGTCTCCCTCCTCTTGCCAGGCTAATTTCGGCTACCTGACGCTACAACCAGTCGGACCACTCGTTTCCCAGGCACTACGAAACGAGCTACGAGAGTTTTCAAGCTTTTCGATGAATTGAAGTTAGCTCGGTTACAGCGGATGGCTGCAGTGATTGAGAACAGATGAGTCTCAGAGGCTTACGGTATTATAGCTTTCGTATTTCGGTGTTAATCTTCGATTTCTACGGTGAAAGCTTCGAATTACAAGCTTTTAACGAGATCCTTGTCAGACGGGGAAGTTACAGTTGAAATTTGCAAGAATTTTGTATTGTATTCTGGAATTGTTGATTTTAATTTAAACTGAGTTAGTGGATCGAGGCGTATTAGAAAGTTTATATATAATATCTAGAATTATATATCGAAATATCTGTCACCTAACCTCGAATCTGAATATGGTTATCACGGTCGTTATGTTTTCATAGGTACTTCAATACGTAATTGCTATTGAGGATTATTTGAATAATTTCAGACACTGATGTTTAAATCCGAAACTAAATTTCATACAATCTGCTAATGCAGGTAATTGTTATTTAAATATCTGGCACCTAACCTCAAATCTAGATACAGTTATTACTACCGTTACTTTGAAATATTTTCGGGAGACCTCGATACATAATTGCTAACCTGTACTATTTGAATAAATCTAAAACATTAAACTTTCAATCCTAAGGTAAATTTCTTATAATTAGCTAATAAAGGTAATAGTTATTTAATCATATCACACCTAACCTCAAATTTGAACAAAGTTATCATTACCGTTATGCTTGAACATTTTTACATACATTTGAATACGTAATTGCTGAACAATACTATTTCAATAAGCCTAAAAAAATTAATCTCGACGATCTGATAAAATATTTTAAGATATCTAAATAAAATCTCTACCATTCGAAGAATTCTAGCTTTTCAAAGATCACCTCATGAAGACAACGTAAACGAGTTTTCTCCCTAGTTTCTATGTAAAATCTCTAACATCCGAAATACACAAAAAATCAGGAAATCAAGGCTTGGCGTGAATAAACAAAGCCGTTTTCGAGTTTAATGGGAAATCGAAGAAGGTGAAATCGCAAGACAGGATTTAGCAAATTGCGAATGTCCAGTAAACGAATTGACGTTTATTTTACGAGCTGGCGAGGACGTGGTTGAACGTTTATCGTTGAACAATTCGCGGAAACAACGGCAGGTAACCGGACGGGAACAAAAATAGCTTTGCTAATGCGTTTTCGTAAAATTACAGCGAATGCAGAGCGGCGAAAGGCAACCGAAGGCTAAATCATTTCTGAAACAAAGTTATCCCGTGGTTCATTCCGACGGGGGCTTACACGAATACCTCAGATATTAGTTCGTAACAAAATTCTCGTGCTGCCAACTTTTCCAATAAAAACTTCGGACATCATCAAAATTAACCTCCCCAAACAGATTCCACTTATTCAATATCCTGACGAATTTCAAAAGCCCGATACTTCCAAGCAGAATTCTTTCCCTCTGCAGTTTCATTGAACTTCCTGTACATCTTCCCTGCAGCTTAATTCAATCGTGCAATTACTTCAGCATCCTCGGAAAATGGCTAAGGGTGTCTAAAATATCTCTGCTCCCAGGAAGAAAGCGGTGAAGTTTAATTATAACTGGCGTTGAAACAATTTTGCGGCTAATTTCCATTTTCCAGAGATCTATTATTGTAGATTGCGTCCTATGAAATTATATCACTTTCCTATAGCCTGTCCAACGAGAATTGGCGGGAAATATAAAGAGTTCTCGTGACCAAACCGGGACCGAAACATAACATTCGAGTCCCTATTCGTTAAAAAATTAAACGGAGTCTCGTATCATAAGGCCCTTATTTAATATTTCCTATTTTTCATCGAACGGATTAGAAAATTGGAATTTCCAAAACAACCCTTTCTCATTAACCCTTTGCACTCGGTCATTTTTTCGTTACAGAGAAATAGTAATTCGAATATCTTCTACCATAATTTTAACGATAATTTTCAAAAGGTTAATAAGAAATCCTATGAAAACTAAGAAACGTGAAATTATTTTATTTCGACATTCCACGCATCGGTGGGTAATTTAAAATTTGATAAATCGATTAATATCGATCTTTAGAATCTGATTAAATGACGACTGAGAGTCGCCTCTGGAGTGCAATTTCATAAAAATCTCTTAGTAACAATGGAAGAACGTATGAAATAGAAGCAAAGTTTAGGAGCTCGTTATAACCATTAGCCGCGTTAAGGGGCCNGAGTCGACTCTCGAGTGCAAAGGATTAATACGAAATAAATCTTCATGCTAAAATAAATACATTTTTCGATCACATATTCGTCTACTTCGCATTTTAGATTCTTGCTTGACATTCAATTCCTCCAAAACGGTATAAATTTCATAAAAATCTCTTAGTAACAATGGAAGAACGTATGAAATAGAAGCAAAGTTTAGGAGCTCGTTATAACCATTAGCCGCGTTAAGGGGCCGTTTTGAAAATAATAGCCTGGTGAAAAGAAAGTGACAAGTGAAGGCGCTAATTACCGGTGAAGACGTCTGGAAATCTGGCCCAACATGTGCCAGCCAAGCCAGCAGGTTAGGAATTGGAAAAAGAGGAGTATGAAAAAAGCCGTTTCAACTGGCGACGATGACAGTGAGAAGATTGGTAGGTGGCGCTGTCGGAGGAAAAAATTCAGAAAGCCTTCAGGAATTCTGGTCGGGGATCCAAGGGGATTGGAGGCTTCTATTTGAGGATGTACGCGTCGTTAGCCGGCAGTTCTCTGGTCGCTTCTTTAAAATGCAAACCGTGCGACATAACTAACCACTTCTGGGAGCCGTGACGGGGCCAGACGCCGGGAAAAACGAACAGCAACGAGCTGGAGGGGAAAAAATAGAAGTGCGACAGCGTTCGAGCGGATCGCCGCTGGATGCTCGCGGGCTGGCGCGTGTATTTTTATTTCAACTGGGTCACCGCACTTTCTGGCACCCGCTCAAACAGTCGGCCGACCTGGCATTATTATGTCTCTGACACCGGGACATTTCGCTGAAATCGTGGCATCACCTGGACGCGGTGTTCCTCGCGAGCACCTTCAAAATGGCTGACTCTTACATTGAATCTACATCTGATCGGCGGACATGTTACCGTCACGACGCCGAGAATAGATGGTTATTCTCGAAAGGAATTGCTCATGAGAAATTGGCTTCTGATAGTTTCTAAAGCTTCGGGTTAGGAGTAGGCTAGACAGCCAGATCGGCGAGTCAAGATTGATGATGGAGTGAATCGGGGTTATGTATACGAAGCAACCCAAGTCCTGTTCGCATTAGTCACGTTGTATGAATTCGAGCAACTTGAAAAACATCGTTGATTCCGGATACCAATTCGAGTTTCATGCGAACTGGAAGCTCTTTCAGCTTTACTTCTCTTAAAATAAGGCGAATTTGAAATTAAATTTGGGTAAGTCTGTGATACTCATTCTAAAATGTGGTTATAACTGCAAGAATGGATGAAATTTGAAAATAATTTTTTCTAAATTTCGTTACTTATTTTACATCGGATGGATGTATCGTGTGAATATTATATGTCATTATTATACAATATGTAACGCAGAATCACGGTTAGTACGGAATACAGAGGTTAAAACAGTTTTCACAGGGAAACCAAGCCTCGATAAGAACTGCATCGGTGGGAATACGTTGAATTCGACAATCTCCACCATTAACCACTCTATACGTGCCGCTTCATTCAGTGAAATTAAACTTTAAACCGAAAAAACCTTTACAATTTAAAAACAAGCTAACGCTATTAACGGGCCAAATTTATCCGGTGTTTTCCAATTTTCGCGGCAATTTCTAAAAATAAAATCCCACCCCTGTCGATTCACAATTCCAATTAAACGTTCCCCGGCGTCGACCAGCTGAAAATATCCCGGTTTAGCGTCTCTTTAGCCGCTATTTTCCCGGAAACGTTAAGCACGAACCGTAAAAACGTGCTGGATTTATTTTGCAGTCCATTGTTCGCCATGATTCGCGGCGCCTTTGAAGGGTGTCGGGCTGCTGGAATTTTTTCACCGAGAAATCTTACGCCAGACCAGCCTTTATCGCGTATATATTAAGCACTCATAACGGTCGACCACTATACAATTCGGCTAGTGAAACGTTCCCAGCTCAAAGTGAGGCGAAGTCGAATGCTTTTACGGCTGCTTCAAAGCGTTGGTACGTGTCGACAAGACGTGACAATATTCCGGGTGGTCCGCCACTTAACACTGCCACCCCAGATACCGTATTCCGGCTGTTCCTTTTCCTCGCCGCCATTTTGATACTTATAATCCTGGAATCTCTCATAGTCGGTGAACTTTGATATTTTTCTCCGGATATCGTCCACTAAAAATTACGTATTCCGGGTCTATGCTTCGTGAAAATTTATCGCACAGTTTCACGCGAGTCCTGACTATCCGTAAATTTTTCAACGTGATATTGCAAAATAACATTCAGGGATAATACTTTTTAGAAACCGTCGAAATTTCCGCCAGGTGGTTTCAGATAGGATGAAATATCTTACAGAACTTNGCACAGTTTCACGCGAGTCCTGACTATCCGTAAATTTTTCAACGTGATATTGCAAAATAACATTCAGGGATAATACTTTTTAGAAACCGTCAAAATTTCCGCCAGGTGGTTTTAGATAGGATGAAATATCTTACAGAACTTGTTTGGTATTAACTTAGGTGCTGATTATAAAATCGGAGTAAAATAATTATTCGATTAATTGGCGTGACTTACTTAAATGTACCTATTTACTGATCAAAAACGTAAAAAAGTACCTAATTTTAAGTTAATCTGCTTAATTATTTTAATTATTTTCAGTCCTTTACTTAAAACTTCTAAAAAAAAAAAGAAATAATGAGATATATCATTTCACAGATGAATTGTAAAATTTAATTTTTATCATGAATATTTAAATGAAATTATGAATCAATGGAAGAAGAATGTTTGCATCCTAAATATATTTGAATACAAATATAGCCCAACATTTCACATATGACTCCTACAATTTAATTTTTACCAAAGATATTTAAATATAATCATAAATCAACCAAACTTTACACAATTCTATATTCAACAGTAGAAAATAATATTCAATTCATCAAAATGTTTAATTTGACGTAATATGCAATTTATAGAATTCAGTATCATTAATTTCAGGGATAAATTACTTTAAAAATATCGATGTAATATTTTCCAAGAAATCACTGTAATTAAAATATTTCTCCATTCTTCAGAATTACACTTTCCTGAGTATAACCTTTTCTTCCACAGAATAGAAGAAGAATTTTTGCATTCTGAATATATTCGCACGCAAATATAATCTAACTAACAAACCGAAATAAATTAAAGAATTACTTTCTCCACGAACCGAAGGAAAATAGAATACATCTGCAGGGAGTAGAAATTTGTTTCTACTCCTTGTATAGCAGAGTTTCGGTTCTTTCTTTATGGATCCCTGAAACTGCAGGAATCCTCTTTCATCAGAAATTCGAGCAGACCGAAACTCTTCCATACGATTTCGATTAGCCTCCATTCACGAGCGAGGATCGTCGGTGCAAGATCAACGACTAGAACACACGGTGAAGCATGTTCCATTCGCGAACTTGGTCGACGATTATCCTGTTACACGTAACCGGCGGTAAAGCAGGTGGCTGCATTACCACGCTCAGGAGATTCCACGGAATCGCGGCCAAATCGAGTAGAATACTTTCAATCGGTTACGCCAGTCTATTCCCCGGAGCTATTTCTACGAGGCTCCACATTGTTGACCTAAATCCCGGTGTATATGTGCAGCGGGACGGGTCGAACCATGGTTTCCTTCTTCCCAATTTCTTCGTTTCCGGTTAGACTGCTACCGTTACCACCGACTGTTACCGAGAATTTACGCGGATTACCTTCTGTGTACGCATGCTTCTCCCGATTGAGATTCCTTCTATTCTGGCCAACAACGAAGTAAAATCTTGGGAAAAATTTCCTCTTGCGGTAGACTTCGTGCGATTCGATCTTTTCACTAGGGACAACAGCTGCATACAAGTTGGTACCTCTGACGCAAATCATTCACTTCGTCATACTCTCGAATTAGAACCGTGTTCACTATGGACATTTTGTAAAATTCAATCCGTATATTACGAGCTACGAATTTCTAAATTTCGGATTTCATTGTTACTATATTTCTAAATCGTTGGCATTGATTTCAGAGATGCTCGAATTCGTGTTTTTAAGTATTCAAGTTTAGAGTCTTTTCATTTCTTGTGATTTTAGGTTTTTAAATCTTTGAGTTTCACTGCAAATATCTAAGTTTCTAAATTTTGTTATGTTTTATTCGACATTTCGAATACCAATTCTGCATTATTTTATTTAATATTCGAGAGGAGATTGTAAGGGAAGAAAAATGGAAACTCTGATTTTTAAAATCAGAGAAATCAGGGTTTTATTTGACGAGCAAAAAGACGGAAGCGAAGTTGAAGATTGTTTGAGTCATTTAAAGAACAGAAGACTGATTTCTGCGTTGTGCCAAATGTTTTGTGATTCGACGACGAGGAAAATTAATCTTGGAAAGCGTTTGAAGTCCTCGGAAATTAATGAGAGTTTGAAAATTGAATTTGAAATACAACTCCAACGGGGGTAAGGTTTCGTTTGATAGTTGAATTGTTCGTTAATAAGGGTAAAGTATTATATTCTTCCTGATTAAAAAGTATTTTCTAAAGAGAATTTAATCTATTACTGCGTGGAAATAGTAAAATTTTTATGTACTTAAATATATATGAATTTACAATCATTGAAAAATTACTTTGTAAGAATCTATAATGAAATACTTGAACTTAAACAAAAAAATTTTATATCGAAAATCACACATTTTGTACAAATGCAGAAAATAATACGAAGAAAAAACGTTTCAAAGGATATTTAAATTTATATGAAATTCAGAATATAATTCAACGAAGCAATAAAATGTTGATAAAAGCCATTTCAGAATTGACCATTATAGCTGTCAAATATCTATTTATACTATTAACCTCTATTTCCAGAGAATAATCATTTTCTAAAATATAAACACAGGTTAAAGGGGAATTAATTGCGGCTAAAATAAATGAACCTGAAAGATAAAATTAGCTATTATATTCTTCTTGATTTATTGCTATTTACTTTATCAATATCGCGGCACGTTAATTACTATGAGAACTGCTAGTAATCCTGAAATTGATTAAAGTATTTAAATTAAACAAACAGTCTGCGAAATTTGCAATTCCTCTGCTGCCATAAAGCATTTAAATAATTTTACTTTACAGTAATAGAAGTTATACAACTGATACGTTTAAGCCTCTAAAGAACATAATTTTAAAAATTAGCGTTACAGTACTGCAATATTAGTAAATTTTTTAAGGATTCTTCTTATGAAAAATAAAGGAAGTAAACTAAACAACGCGCGAACAATAATTCAACATAATTAAATAGAAAACCAACTCGTCAGATCTAAAAACCTAAACCTTTCAAACCTGATACGTTTAAGTTTTTAAATAACAGAATTTTAAAAATTAGTGTTATAACACTGCAATATTAATAAAATTTTCATAAATCTCTTTCCTATGAAATATAGAGGAAATAAACTTAACAAAGCGCGAACAATAATTCAACATAATTAAATAGAAAACCAACTCGTCAGATCTAAAAACCTAAACCTTTCAAACCTGATACGTTTAAGTTTTTAAAAAACAGAATTTTAAAAATTAGTGTTATAACACTGCAATATTAATAAAATTTTCATAAATCTCTATCCTATGATAAATAAAGGAAATAAACTAAACAAAGCGCATCACTTATCACCACGACGTAGTTTTCCCCTATATATTTTCACTATACGCATTACGATGCGCCATTTTAAAACACGGGACGCCACATCCCTCCAGCGGACAATACGCAAAATCCTCTCTGCAGTCCAGTTAACGCGAGTCATTAGTTTCGTCTCCTTGACTGCCGATTCTTCAACCAAAATCCAGAATAGTTCTTCTCCGCGAACGTCTAATTCGCCGGTATAAAAAACGCCTAGCCTTTTTCATATCTAGCGATCCACTGTTGAAATCCGTCGCGAGTAAATGATAAAACGATGGCTGCGGGTGCAAAGAAATACGGGGCTCCCGGCAACATCCAAAATTCAGCTCCTGACCGTCAGCCAGGAACGCGGAGACGGGCGTCAGGTGGGAGGCGGGGAAGAAAAACATCACGCGGCTCATTGCCGGGAGATTTGGAGGAAAGCGGGCCGAGATTGCCGGGAAATCCTCGGGAACATTACCGAATCGGTACGCGTGGTCGCGTGCGAGTTACACGGCCGCGCGGAGGAAAACAAAGAAGAAAGGGATCCTATGAATTCGTGAGTGACTTCGGATATCACGTTCCCCGGCGTCTGCCAGACATTTCCTTCGGGCTTCCTGTGTGCATACGTGCACGCGCGCGCGCGCACATGTCCCTAGGAGCACAATACAGGGTGTCCCCGAACGAAAGAACGTTTTATTCCGCTTGAAAGCTCGGCAATGAATTCGTTTCATTATCCTTGTGATATTCGTGCGGTCCTTTCTTCGAGACTGTTTATGTCGTTGTAGTTTATACGAATCAAATAATTAAGAATGAAACAGTTAAAATAAAGTTAATAAAGTTAACGGTTAAAATAAAATAAAACAGGATTAAATAAGGATGGTTCTATTTTGCGAATAGATAATTTGGTTTCAATCGAATTTTAGTTGTTTCCTAGCAATTTAGTTTAGTGTAAGGGGTAGGTTATGTTTCTCTGTAGCATATGTGAATTTTGAGAGTGAGAATGACACATTGTTAAATAAAGAAGGTTCTATTTTGTGAATGGATAATTTATTTAGTGATAACTTATTTTTAATCGAATTTTCGTTGTTTCCTAGCAATTTAGTTTAGTGTAAGGGGTAGGTTATGTTTCTCTGTAGCATATGTGAATTGTAAGAGTGGGAGTGAGTGTTAAATAAAGAAGGTTCTATTTTGTGAATGGACAATTTATTCAATGGTAACTTATTTTTAATCGAATTTTGGTTGTTTTATAGTAATTTAGATCAGGGTAAGAGGTTAGGTTTATTTCAATGTTTCACACGATGTTGGGATATTTTATGCGTTTCTTATATGAGATTAAGACAAAGAATAGGAGGGTGAAGTAATAAGGTTACGATTAATTCGTTCTTTACTAAAAACATTTGGAAAATTGCATCAGGGTAGAATGTTCAGGTTAAGATAATTATTCTATAGTAAATTCATCATAAATTACAGATTAGANAGGTTAAGATAATTATTCTATAGTAAATTCATCATAAATTACAGATTAGATTATGACAGATTATAATTGGGAATACGCGTTAAATTAATTGTTCGCTGATTTCATCGTGATTAATTACTAATAATCTATGCTCCGAATTAATACAATGCATACTTTGCAGGCCAAATTCTGTAATGGCGTCGTATACCCTCTTGCCCTGCAATCAATCAACGAATACCATTGGTCAATTGGCGCATAGCAAATTGATTTTGCCGATAATTTTATAAAACAATTTCGCGAGGCGCAATCTCAACAACTAAAATAATCATCCGCTACATTTTATGTACTCCCATTTATACGAATAACAATAAATTTCGTAATTTCGTTAAAAACTTCGAATTATAATAAAATTCTATTACCATTCTCTTACATAAAGAGTGTTCCATTAATTCTATTAAACAATATGAAATCAGAAGCGTTACATTTCATCCAGCATGTATGAACGGGACACGTGACACGAGATAAAATACTCAGCTGACGTGCAATTTGTAAAATTCACTTGCACATCCTTACCAAACAGTGAAACGTCTTAATAGCAGCAATTTGTAACCCGTGACTTATAAAGGCCATTAGCGCGAGCCAATTGTCCAAGGGGATCCCGGATAGGTGATCATTTGGCGGAAACAATTAAAGTGAAAAATTATCCGCGTTTAAATCCTGAATCAAATATTAAATAGCGGATAAAAGTAACCAGAGAAATTGGAACAGCGGTGGAGAACAAAGAGCCATCGCGTAATACGCTTTGGAGACACGGACCAGAGGCTGCGGAATTTATCAAGGGCGGAAAGAAGAAGGCCTGTTCC
Organism: Euglossa dilemma; assembly: GCA_002201625.1. Lineage (NCBI taxonomy): Eukaryota > Metazoa > Arthropoda > Insecta > Hymenoptera > Apidae > Euglossa > Euglossa dilemma. The sequence goes on along the minus strand of NIJG01000014.1, from coordinate 497,526 downwards.
TTGGTCGAAACGGCCGGCCAGGAAAATTTCACCGGCAGCAAAGATATGAATTTTCATCGGGAAGTCGGACGATAAATTTTCTGTACGCTCGCGACGCTCGCCCATTATGTAGATAATCGCGCGACAGAATTTACGTTCCGTGATGCCGCGACTTTGTAGACACGGCCAGCGAAAACGAAATCGCGGCGTGGAATACATTTGCAACGCCCTCGCGTTTTTAGACTCGCTGCGCTCATATAAAGGGTGCTCTGAAAGCACCTAACCTTCGCTCCCTGCAACTTCTTGCTTCGCCTTTTCTTTTTTTTTTCTTTTTTTCACGCATAGTAATTAAAGTAGTGCTGATTAAAATGCTCAGTTTTTATGTGACCATGACTAGGTCACCGAAGACCAATAATGGNCTAACCTTCGCTCCCTGCAACTTCTTGCTTCGCCTTTTTTTTTTTTTTTTTTTCACGCATAGTAATTAAAGTAGTGCTGATTAAAATGCTCAGTTTTTATGTGACCATGACTAGGTCACCGAAGACCAATAATGGCGTCTTGGTTGAATTTCTTGCCTGACCTTCTTTCGTGCATAGTAATTAAAATAGTACTGATTAAAACGCGAAGTTTCTATGATGACTAGGTCACCGAAGATCAATAACGGGATCTCGAATCGAGCGATAGCAACTGTTCCCTAGGATCGCACTTTCGAAGCTTTCTGCAACTAATTTTTTCGGTTATCTCGTGAAAAGATAAATTTTTGAAATATTTTTACAAATTATAACCGCGTGATTATACGCTACTGTGTGGTAGAAAACTTTTTTAACGTGCTAACGAGATTTTATAAGATTTCATTAAAGAGAATGGTTGCAAATAACGGAAAGATACATGATGGTGAGTTTAAAAATGGAAAAAGAGCATTGAGTATAAATTAAAATGGAAACTATAAAAGTTTATGACTCAGAAAAATATTTTAAAAATTTCTATATTATCCACCCGTAATAATAATACTAAATATATTTATTAGACGAATCAAGTACGACCAAAAAATGTTTTCGAAATAAAATTCAAATAAAGATGTCATATATACGCGTTCTGAATTAAATTTCGTTCCAATTTAAATTTCTCGTGCCAGAGTGTTTCGTGAAACTGGATTGAGCTATATTTGCAAAATAAATTGAAATATCTCCTTAATACTCCAATTTCTTATCACCTGATTCAATAATTTTGTACGAAAAAAATAGGGTCAATTAATTTACGAGAAAAATATTTTACCATTCTTTTTTGCGAAATAGTACAATCATATTTTGCAATTATATCGATTCAAAAACACAGACAGGGATGTATAACATGCGTATAAAACCGCGAAAAAATTTGTCTCTATTTCTAATCGAAATATTTAAAAATGGAGTCCTGCCCATTTCTACGAAACACTCTGTACTTCTCTTCAGAATTTCCATGTTGGATTAATTTCAGTAAAGAGAGAATTAATGGTTCGCAAGTAGAAAGATAACCTTACTTGAACGTAAGTAGAAAAAATGATTACGAAATTTATGAAAACGGCATTATTTTTTTCCCCGTCTAACCTAGTTCCATATCGTTCAAGAGGTCGCGCCAAGCCATTGTGCTGTTGGAAACGTCCATGAAATTTTTCTTTCTCCCTGTTCTTTGTTTATCGCGATTCGTGACTCGTAAAAAAAAAAAAAAAAAATGAGACCGAACAATTATGGGACACGCTTCGCCATTTCGCGGCTCGCGAACGATAGAGTAAGCAATTACACGACGCATTTCTCTTTTTTTTTCTCTCTCTCTACTTTTGAAATTTCGCGGCTCGCTGAAAATAGGGTGAACCATACGCCGCGCTCCGCGAGGAGGAAAAACGTTCGTTTCGTGAGCCTGCGTTTCACGATGGATTCCGAAACAATGAACGACGTTCCGTGAAAAATTAAATTTAACGATCCCGCGAGTTCAGAGGAGATTCAAAGGTCACCTTTGAATTCGAAATGCGATGGGGAAAAATCGTGTGGAACTCACATTTTCGCAGGATGGTTAGTCGCTTGTCCGGGCGAGCATATTTGAGGTTAGGTTTCGTGTTCCAGAAAGGCCAGCGCTCATTGGTTTCTTCTGGAAATGAAAGAGCAGAAACGAGTTTAAATCGACGTTTTATTCAAGCACGCGAATATAAAATGTTTAATCTACGTTTAAAATTACTTTTTCCGAAATGAATCGTAGTCGTCGATACATGAGTACAATTAATTTATTCATTGACAACGCATTGAACATAGACGAAGATAAATCGAATAGAAACTATGTTAATTGCGATGAATTAATTAAGCTGTATAAGTACGATGATTTTTATTTAAACGAGTCACTAAACCACTTATAAAAATAGAAATAATACAGACATCGCGAATGTTTCATAATTAAGCATAATTGTAAATCAAATTGAAATGTCCTGCTATATATTAGTTTGAAATAAACGAAATTAAGACGCGAGAGATAGGAGTGACGTTGAGGAACATTCAGGGACGACAGTTCTCAATTTCATTATATAAGTGGCTGAGAAATAAAAATTCTCGGCAGGAGTAAAATGTCCCCGGCGCTCTAATTCGGGAAATACCCCTTTCGAGTCGGTGTTTCAGCTTCTTGCGCGAGTAATTTTCATAAAAATACTAATTCCGAGAGAACCTCGAGATTTTAAGAAACCCCTGGTCCAACCAATTCCGGGCCACCGTTGATTTTATTCCCCCTTTTCCAACGGGAGCTCGATATCCGTCGGAAGCATCTCAGAGAGTAGTCTCCGTTCATGGTGCTGCTTAAGCGACAAAAAATTCCTTTTTCGTGCTAATAAAAAGAGAGACTGATGATAAACAGCGATCCACCTAGTTTTATGTATACACAAACGTCCTACTTTATTTCATTTTATTTCACTGCCTTTCGAATGCGTCAGGGAATAAATTCCTGGCAGTCTGGCAGCTCCAAGAGAGTAAAGAGCTCGAAATAAATAATTCACATTTTTCGGCTACTAAAATACTTCGAGAATTATTGATCCCTAATGATATATAGACATAATTTATGCCACATTGGAACGAATTACTCTAATATCATAATTTAATTAAATCAAAATTATATCATAAATTGCCTCAAAATGTATTAATATCAAATCTTTAATTTGTTCACAGGGTGTTTCAAAATATGCAGAATCTATATTAGCAAAAGGGGTGAATAGAAAGGTAATCGTTATAAAACACGTTCAGTTAGAAAGACTTGGAAAACTTCGAGATTTTCTAATTAAAGATTCACTGTATTTATAGTGCGTTGAAATTAAACACCGACATTTTTATTATTTATTTTCTGACTGACTCGATTTGTGTGCGCTGCAAGTACTATTTATATGTACCTTTCACTCTCGTTATTTCAGTCACCCCGCGTTATTTTAGGTAGACTGCACGAACACACTCGAAGATACAAACAAAAATCGCTAGACGTACCCGACGAATAGAGACACTCGCGAGACATGCGACGCCCATGAAACTTCGATGACGACTGAGAACGCTTGTGATTTCAAGGGTATGTAGGCACATAATTTACAGCTGTGTAGTGGGAATATCGTGAATCTAGATCATCTCACGAACAAATGCGCCTTTATCGAATAAAGTGGGATGCAGAACGTTTAGATAGAAATAATCGAAAAATCGAACTAATAAACGGTAATGGCGCACGGGATTAACGATCATTAGTATCTAAAAATAAGCTTGGATGTCTAAGAATATGTCGCAGGCCTTCATTTTCGTTGAACGAACCTCGTATAAAGTTATTTATCGTTTCGATTAACACGAATCAAAGACACAGTTTTCAAATTTAATTACCAGAATTGTACCCAGTGTCAATAAAATATTATACAATATTTGTCATCTCCCAGTGGCAGATTTTTGCTGAGGATATTGTTGAATACCCGGGACGCAGGAGATGTTTATTATTTAATTTATCAACTGGATTGTTTCAACGCGGAATTAAAAATAAATAACGACGTGTTGACTTTAGTTAAATCAATTTCGCTCCGATGCAAATACGACACGATGTATATATAATAAAAGTATGACGATAAATTAAACACAGGGGACCTTTAAATAGATAAATTATTAAATTAAAGATATAATTCTAAATACGGTGACAAGCTGATTTCTCTTTCTCAATTAATTGATTACTGCTCATTAATTTATATCCTCGTTTCTTTTGTATCAATATTCATATACGTATACTCCAATTTTGTAAGAAAAATAATAACTTAAAAATTATTAATAAAACAAGAAATAGGTTGATGCATTTAAAAATTACATTACACGAAACGATCATAATTTTTAAAACTTCGTCCTTTTAATAAGAGTAGTGAGTAGAATATATCCATCATGATACTTTTTCTTTTCATATTAAAAATTTGGAAACCTTGCAATTACATTGTTGATTCATTCTTGCGAATATAACTTCACTTCTAAGAAAGGAATACCATACAGTCCATTTTATCACATTTTAATGATATATTGGGTTGATCGGGAAGTAATTTCCTTTTTTTTCTTGTTTATGAAAATGAAAGACGATTTTCTTATAGTGAATAAATATTTTAATGAATTATATATTGTCGATTCTGCTCCGATACCTTTCAACTGCATAGAATCAATCGAAGTTTCTCACAAGCAAGCCTTGCAATATCAGCTTTTTATTCTATGGCTTAATTATGAAGTTAGCTGTGATAAAATACAATAAAGTCCTTTGTTGGGAAAATACGAAATTATTTTCCGAACAACCCGATATTTCTGAATATGTTCTAACTGTTCCAATTTTCGAAACAATTAAAATTAGTAAAGGTATTAACAATAAGGTAAGCAGATCAATTTGAACGATACATAAATTCCCAAATCATGTACTTCTACACTACATCCATCTCGCTTTCCAAGTCTCTTCGATCCACCATTCGACCCCGCAAACAAGCTCACCTAATTTCAAAAACATGCACACAATTTAGTAAACAGCACGTCCAAACATCAGAGTCGTGGCTCATCAATCGATCCGCTCATCAAAACTCGCTTCCACGCTCGTGGCAGGGTCGGCCATTTTAATTCCAACTAATAAAATCGCCGAGAACGTGCTCAACTGAAGTTGTAACGAAATTCTATCCCGTTTGGGGAAACAATGGCAATGTGAACCTAGTCTGAACGCGACACGCGAGCTCTCATGAATTCCTGATGAACAAAATGGCGGGCCGCACGCATCGACGCACTGTAATGGCGTCTGGGAGCTCTTTGCTGCGCCCTTTGTTCGTCGAAAATTGTTTCTTGCTCGCGAACGATCTCTCAGAGCAGCGTGCCGGAGAATTCGAGAAACGAAACGCCGCCTAAAGACGAAATTCTTCCGCAAAATCTAACACCCTAACAGAATCACAGGCTGTATCCCTTCAAACTGCGATCTTATTGTTCGATTAAGGAATATCGCTCGTGGTCTCTTCCGGCAGCGATAATTTCCGGTCGTTTTTCAATCTCTGCATGCATCCGTGCCAATTGCAGCACGTGTTCCGAATGACTCGATGAAGGATGAGTTGGAAAGAAAGGCAAATTGATCGTTTGGGCTCGTAATGAGGTAAATCGAGAATTTGCTGGTGGGTAATATGCGCCAGATTAATTGCAGTCGGTATTGAACTGTTAAGTAGAGGCAACTGGGTAGGTTAGTTAATACAGGAGCAGATTGGTATGCAGACACTAAGTATGCAGAGCTCAACTAGGTTAGGGTATAAAGAGACGCTTTCTTGAAATTTCCATGCGACACAGGGTACATGTGTGCGAACAAATGTATAAATTATTTCATCGTTTTAATTTTTCGCGATGAGAATTAAATATTTATGTTAATTTTTGGAGATGTCTTCAAAATATCACCTGAAAACTTATACCTTAAATTACTCTANCAGATTCATACGTATTTATTAAGGTTCAGTACAGTACATGCAAACTGTACTGCTGAATATTATAATTTTTATAAGTATATTGCAAAATATACTTGTTCATATCCCTCAGTTACTTATCCTCTCAGAAAACATGTAACGCGACTATAATACTAAAATACTATTTAATTTAGTTATTCTAATAAAATTTACATTCCGTTATTCCAAGTCAATACGTACGCTATGTTTGGATAATTGAGCGAACTTCGATATTCTCGTCACGAAAGCATAATAAATCACCCAACGACCGTGCTCGTAGATTATCGACAGATCGGAGACGAAGGCTGAAGACTCGCACGTATCAATTTCCTTAAGTACCCGGCTCAGCCCTGACTCGTTGAGCAACAAAACAGTACATCAGCGTACCACGAGAGTAATAATTAGAACGCGTGTACACCTCGCGACAGAAGGGTTCACGTGGATCCCGTGATCACGAGTCCCTTGTATCGAAGAAAGGCTCGTTAATTGAACGCCAGGGGCAATGTCTCGCGTTGAAAATTAGTCGAGTCTCCCGCCCTCTTGCTCAACTTCCACGATCCGCAAAGAGAACCGAATAGGCCAGCCTAATAGGAACGAAGAAGCTAAGAGAGATCCGAATTTCCAAACGAAAAGGCCAAACGAAAACCAATACAACGCGTAATCTCTAATTTCTCAGCGACCGATATATGAGGCAAGACTGTACTGTCAGATCAAGATAGCGCACTCTGGGTCCAACATGGCTGCCGAAAAAACTAGTCTAATAGGAACAAAAACACTGCGAGAGATTCGAATTTTCAAACGAAAATCGAAACAACGAGTATCTCTAATTTCTCAGCGATCGATCTACGCTGGAGGACTGTACTGTCAAGATCAAGATAGTGCACTCTGGGTCCAACATGGCTGCCGAATAAACTAGCCTAATAGGAACAAAAACACTGCGAGAGATTCGAATTTCCAAACGAAAATCGAAACAACGAGTAATCTCTAATTTCTCAACGACCGATATATGAGGCAGGACTGTACTGTCAGATCAAGATAGCGCACTCTGGGTCCAACATGGCTGCCGAATAAACTAGTCTAATAGGAACAAAGACACTGTGAGATATTCGAATTTCCAAACGAAAATCGGAATGACGAGTAATCTGTAATTTCTCAGCGACCGCTCCACGCTGGAGGACTATACTGTCAAGATCAAGATAGCACCCTCTGGGTCCAACATGGCCTCCGTCGGTAACACGCGTTAGCGGTTTTTCATCGCTGGCGATCTGTCGATGACAGCGATTACACACGGAATAACAATACACGCGGACAGATCTGGCTTCGTTGGACGTAACGTAATCAGCAGAGCACACACCTGGAGAGGAGGCGGGGCGGGATGGGTTTATTCGATATAATGCGATCGATCGCCGGCAGAGAGGGCGAGTGTCGGTCGAACGTAAATCCAGCGGGCGGATTAGCGAGCGTGGCGTTACGACATATGTACGCGTGCAATATTTAAGCCTCGTTAAACGCATAATTTCAAATCGGCCGTGGGCTCCGCGTCATATGTTATTGATAACCGGGCCGCGGACGCGCGGCTCTCTGTTGAATAATGCGCGGATTACGCGGTCTAAACTAAAGCAAACGTCGAATAATTAACAAGACACCCGGCCGCTTTGAAAGGCCGCCGCGAGAGCTCCTGGCGGACCCGCGAGCGTTACGCTTCGGCCTCATTAACTATACAACTCCCAGTCTCTTTGACGCGGCGCGAAGAGATTGATGAGTCGGGCTCCGACCGATTAGAGGCAGTGATTAAGAAACCTGGGCTCCAGTGGCTCTGTGCGAGCCTCGGATTCTGGTTTCGTGGCTGACTTTTTTCTTCTCCTGTCACTTACTAAGGGATGCCAGGTGATCTTTGATCGGCCGATTAGTAAGCAAAGCATCCCCATTGATCCGATTTGATCATAAGCTGAATCATTCGCTGTAACTCCCTGATATCTCATTTTCAAACAACCCTGAGCAATGAGTTACATGAATAGTGAGTTTAATTAGTTACTATGCGGAGAATTTTTTGATCGGCTGATTAGTAAGCAAAGAAGCACGCAGCTATCTCAGGATACGTGCTGTTTTACGACAAAATACATGAATTTCGTCGAGATGTTTTGAAAACAATTCTGAGCTGAGAATGACGTATAAATAACGAGTTGGATCAGTTCTTATGCGGACAAATGTATAATAAAGTATCTTAATTGATTCATTTCGATCATAAATTGAATCATTTGTTGTAGTACACTGTTGTACGGTTCGCTTTATTATCAAATAGATAGATTTTCTCGGGATATTTTGAATTTAATTCCAAATCAAGAATGACATGGATAACGAGTTCAATCAGCTTCTATCTGGAGAAATCTTTGATCGATGGATTAGTAAGCACAGAATTACGCAGTTATCTAGGGATATTAGTTATCTTAGTACCAAACACATGGAGATTTGGAATTTAATTCTAAGTTAAGATTGTAGAGTGACAAATTGTATTGGAGTTTTATTAATACAAATGTGTGTCAGACGATAAGAATTCGAATTACTCTTCGCTTACTTCAACTACAACTCAATTGACTAAGTCAACTCTCAATCAACTCTAAAACTAGCTCAAGACTGAAACACGTTTTACTCTAGTTCAACTCTAGATCAACACGCAACACTAAGTCAACTCTGAAACTAGCTCAACAAACATGCTCAACTGTAACTCTAGTTAAACTCTAAATCAACACGCAACACTTGATCAACTCTAAAACTAGCTCAACACTAAAACACGCTCAACTCTTACTCTAGTTCAACTCTAGATCAACTCTAAGTGTAAACCAACACTAACTCGGTATCATATTCGGTCATGTTAAGGGTTTTACCGATTCACCTAAGCTTTGAGCTTTTGGCCCTCGCTCCCTTGGTGGCCTTTGTAAAGCTTCGTGTATATGGTAGAAATTTTCCACGATACCATAGGATTGACATAAATAATGAATTAAATCAGGTCTTATAGGGAGAGATGAATCATAAAGGATCTCAAATTATCCGATTCAATCAGAACCCGAATACTTGGCTTGCATATGATACTGATTACTTACAACCAAGTAGATAAATTTTGTCAAGACACAATCGGAACATTTAAAAATAATTTTGAGTCAAAAATAACATAAATCATCAAGATATGAATTTTAATAGTAATAGTATAGTTATCACGACGGAAGTTTTCACAATTGGGCTCAACGATCTTCAACCTGTTTTGCTCATAATACAGATTAATTAATTAGACACAAAGATTCCAGGATGCAATGCGTCCTGTTACCTTTTTATCTGTCAATCTGAGAGTCAAAGGAGCCGATTGAGTAGTCAGGTACTGAATGTTTAAAAACTTCTCACCAGGTGCAGCTTATGATAGCAAAGCATTAGATTATTTCTACCGGGTTACCTAAAATTAAGGAGGTATTCAATGCAGGGTACCTGACAATTCTGACAACGAACGTTAACGGGGCTTCGTTAATGATGCTCAATTATCTTGCTAATATTCAGAGGATGTAGTTAATTGGAGCATGCCTACTTATGTGCATAGAGGCATGAGATAATTATTTTGAACAATGTACGCGAGTATAATACATCAGTTTCAAACACAATTTAACACAATTTGGAATAAACAATTAAACTAGAGTAAATTACCCCGAATACGTGTTATTACCTGTACATTATATCCTCCGTGTCTTGAAAGTGGGAACGAATCGATCTCTGCTGTGTGCAGAATTCGTTACTTGGAATTCAAAGCACGGTAATGAAACATGTCAGCAAATTTCTCTGCATAATATTATATGTATACAAAACATAGAAGACAACGCATCTATGATAACTTTAGCTTATATCTGTGCGATATATCTAACTATTATAAATAATTTCCATTTATGTCCTCACAATTGTTAAATATCAAATGTTTTACGTATATTTTTCGAGGTATATATGCTACAATCTTCCGAAACTTTACCGCAATCGTAGAGCCGACCAATTCGGATTCTCTCCTTGTAAGAATGGCGACAGTGAATGGCAAGACTTTTATTCCTTTCGTTCGAACGTGGTCCAAAGGACGAGCTAAATTACCGCGGTGATTGGAAATCTGACAACACTCGAATTTATTTGCAATTTATTCGCGGAAGGACGATTGGAGAAATAGAAATATCCGAACGACTCGAATTTCGGTTTATCATATTTATTCCTGCATTTCCACGGGCCTGGGGAGAGCTAGGGAGCAATAAGGAGAGTCGGTAATGAAGAGCAAAGATGAAAGAGGGAAGAATTTTTCCTCCAGTCGTTTCCGACTCCCTTTTACTTTCATTTTCGCGGCGACTGTAATTTGCCCCTTTCAGAGCCGAACCTCGATGGCTTTTACGACGCTCGATATGACCGGTTTTACGATTCCACGTCGGACGATGAGCGAGCAGAGGTGGAAGGAGGACCGAGTCGGTATCGTGAGCCGTTAAACTGCGAACGAGCAGAGCGTAGGTGTCTTAAAGGGAAATCAGATAATTGAATAACGGTCGGATACAAAATTTCTACGTCGAAGCTTTTACGAGCCCGATTTATATGTCCTAGGGAATTTCGCGGCGATTCGTTGGCAACGCTTCCTCGAGCCTAGCGAATGACTCCTCGAGTACTGTCAACGATTCATAAACGCGGATAGTGTGAAGAAACTTTCAGCCATTTGCCACGATTCACCTACCGTGATACGTTTTTAACATCCTGTTTTCAAAATTAGGACAAACATTGAACGTCTACTATGGTGACCTTTCTCCACCTTTTTTCTCTTCTCTTTTTATTTTCAACCTAAAGTTTCCTAAATTACAGTTTCGACTTTACAAACTCGCCGTTCTTCGATCCCAAACTCGAGATGTTCTTGTATACGTAGAAAAAAGTAACTAGGACCTAGTTCTAGTTCCCAATATACTTCAAGATCCCAACGTTTAAATATTAATATTAAAAATTAGAAGCAGTTTCAATTTTCAAACATTGATTATACTTCGAGATACCAACGTTGGAATATTAGTATTAAATATTAGAAGCAGTTTCAATTCCTAAGCTTGCAATATACTTTGAGATCCCAACGATTAAATATCAATATCAAAAATTCGTCAACAACATTAATTCAGCAACACTTAATTCTAAATCAACTCTAACTCTAAACCAACTCTAACGAACACTAATCGAGCAACACTTACTCAATTCTAAATTAACACTGACTCCTTGACCGCTCTTATCCATTTCATATCTGTTTCGCATCAAGCATACGCTTTCCGAATGTCTCCCTTAATATGATCAATCTGGAAAATATCCGATACCACATAAGTTAGAAACTAAAACCTCCAACACGACGTTTGTCGTTTAACAGACTGTAAATGTTCGTAGATACAGGAATGAAGGAAGATAATAATAATTCCGAAACTTTCCGCGAAACAAATTGGCAGAGTCCTGGAAGTTACCTAACCTCGAACCAAAGACACAGCTGTTCGTCCAGGCGTGCTGTATCGGTTTCGAAAAAGGAAAGGAAAGAAGAAGTATATCGACAATTTCAATTTCCGGACTCGCGATCAAAGAAATACTCGTCGACGAGGTCGCGAGGCTTTGATGTCGTCCACGTGCAGCGCGACAATTTCGCAGTTAACCCGCGAGTCCCGTCGATGACAAGAGTTATTTTCTGTCTGACAGGTGTCGGTGGAGCGTCGATCGTTTTTTAAAACTCGCTACACGAGAGGAGGGCCAATTGAACAGACGCTGCGTGTAACGCGTCGGGACAAATATGCCGGGCGCGTTATTTAGCATATAGAAAAACACACGTACACGCATATACACGCGCAGCAACAACAAAAAATCTGCGGTCCGATACTGGCGGACGATCAAACCGATGGACTGGCAAATATTTCTCGCGGCCGTCAGTTTTATCTCGGCCACCCAGCGATTTTTATACGGCCGATACTTCGCCACGGATCCACGACGAATAATCCGTTCGTTCTCATTTTATATTTTCAATTTTTCTCCCTCCACGAAATATTCCTACTCTTAATCGTCAAGGCGAAAGAATTCACATCGAAGATTCGCGTAGTCTTTAGAGAACGTCCTTAATCGAATCCTTTGAAACTCGAAGTGGACGTTGGTTTTCAAGGGATAGTCGTGGGTTTGAAAAGGAAAGTTCGTGTTACGTTGCGCAAAAGTCTTTATCGATGTGTTGATGTATCGATGTGATCGGAATTTGGTGGGAGAAATTTTCCTATCGGGGAAGAAAACTCAAATTTGCCAGTTGTCAACAAGAGATATGCCCTGTCGTGTTCTCTTCGGTTATTCTTTTTCAAAGTGACTCGTTTACTCTTTGTAGGAATTTACTATTGTACGATGCTATTTTCAGAAAGACAAATTATGAAGCTGTCAATGCTACCTTGGCCGAATTGACCAATGCTGAAAATCGATAATACCGTTACAAATTATAATTTGACAATCGAAAATACCGTTACCTAGGTTATTTTTAGCGATTAAACATTGAGGTGCGGTGAAACGCAGATTGACAGAAGGTATAAAAGAAGGATGGAAGAATTCTCAATGACACAGAGAATCTTTTTGAGTTTTAGATTCGAGAGTTTTAAGTTGAAAAATGCGAGTTTAGTTATGACCGTCACAAACGTGAGTCGTTCGGTGTCGACGAAAGTCTTGAAGAATCGTTTTCTCGTGTGCTTAAGTTACGTTATTTATTGAATTTCATTACTTTTTTCGTCTTGCCTTCGTTACGTTTCATTCTTCCCCGGCGTCTCGAGTCATCGCGCAAACCCTTTCTTCTTTTAATACGCCAAAGACGAAACAAAATCTGCTTCTGGCTTCCTACATTATACGGCGAGTTTTATTCTTCCCACGCTTTAATTTTACCCGGCTTCCTTTTCTAATTCAACAGCAAGGGAGGCTGGTCTGAAGATACGGCGTCTTTACTCGGAAAGGGTGTGTTCTTCTTCTTCGCAAGCGAACTGTCTGTTTTAAGTCCTAGCCCAAGTGGTACAAGCCATAAAAACTTAAATCAGGCTCCCATTGAGTCGAAACGCTCGATGTAAGTGAATATGAAGATACTAGAAAATAATCAGCACATCGGCGGGTGCTTTTCGATAGTTTAGTTGCGAGAAGAATAAAAAATTCTAGAATAAGGAAGAATAAGGATTGTAATATGGAGATTACTTAACTCGTTAAATGTGGAGCTGATTTTACTGAATTTTCACTTGACAGTATACGGTATAAATAGGATACAACCGCTGTAAATACAAGAAGAAGCAATGTTAAATTGGAAAAAAAGAAGAGAAAGTTTATAGTTCTTAAATGTCTTGAATGTTACAAGACAAATACGAAAATTTTCGGACGCAATGTAGCTAGAAAATTAACTGAACAGGTCGTTACCAGTTGTGCTCTATAAACTGCATTAAAATTACAACATTTATTTGGTAGTATCACATATTTCCTTCTATACGTAGCTTCACGAAGGCGCAAAGCTCAGGTCAATTGGAAAAACCTAGCCAATGCATCAGGAAACGTTGGAAAGCGTGTGCATGGTAGGAAAGAAATATAAAGAAGTTTAAGATCAGCGAAAACGGGGTAGTTGTGGATTGTTAGTCGTTAGTAGAGCCGTAGTCGTAGAGTCGTTAGTCGAGTAGAATAGAATCGTTAGTTGTGAAGGACAGTTAGCCCTGCGTTGTAAAGAGTTATAGCACTGAGTTGCCGTCGAATTGAGGATCGAGTTGCGAAGATAGATTTATATCGAGAGATAATTCGTACCTCTAACCCAAATTGTAAATTTATAATTTATATAATAAATTACTACTACCTATATCAATCACGCTTCTACAATTTGTTAACCGTGATACTTCCAGTAAACACAACGAAAATTCCACTGTCAATCTGTAGAGAACTGACGTCGTCCAAACGAAGAATCCACTGTCATTCCCAGAGGACTGACGCCGCGCTTGATATATTAATAAGTAATGAGAAATGTTATTAAGAATAATTAAAATGTATACAACTCAAAATTGTCAGTTTATTTTACACAAGGAAATTTATTGGTATTCATCAACTCGGTGGAAATTTCTAACAATTCTCCTCGAGGTAACGAGAAAATAGTAGATAAGTAGATAAGACCGATGACAGGTTTGTTTTGTGATAATTAGCGCATAGCCATAAAATCTCCCATCTCTCATCAACTTGACATTTGAGCCCATTAACCTTCTTCGGGGCACATAGCTGAACCCCGGATTACCAAGTGTTAATTAAACATCCTCGATCTAATCAGTAGCATTATTGTCTTCCAGCATTGTTACCATCATTGTTACTTACACGATCAAGCATGAGCAGCAGCACACTATCCCCTTCAACACTAAAACTCTTCCGCTCCAGCTACCTAATATCGATTTCGTGATTACCTGTTAACCTCATCAATTCACGGTTATCTCAGCATCGATACCGTGTACCAAACAAAACTCAGCTGCACCTCGCTAGTTAGACATGCAAACTATAAATTTGAATCCAGCTACAGTGAGTTACAACGGTAATTGCATCTTCGAATTTTCAATGTATAAATACATACCTGCCACAGGCTGAGAATTACTGCGATAAAATTTATGTCAATGAAATTAATATAACAGATAATCATGTGTCGCAGGCCAGTGATGGATTTTGGGCTTTAAGGGACCTTTGCTATTGTCTCGGTATCGAATGATGGTCTGCCGTTTAGGTTAAAAGGCTTTCTGTTTTTTCGAGTCTTCCAGTTCCAAAAACTGAAACGGTAATGAGTTGTCAGTAGTCGTTGCAATATTTTACAGACACTTACACACTTTATTAGTATTTCCGATATTCACATTATCATGAGAATTATTTTCAAAAAACATTTACTGCCACTATCGAAATTACAAAATTATCTTTATTCATTTTTCCGGCTTAATATATAAAAAATTGACTACAAAAGGTATCGATATATCATTCAAGATGTTAATTGCTTTTGTTGCTGACGCTCAATTGACAAGGTAATCGTGCCCAAATTTCACAGACAGCAAATGTTTACAGGATTCTTCTTCTCACCTCTCACGTAACATACAACCGTAGTGACAAAGTATCGTTGTCAAGTGAGAATTGATTTACGACCGTTAAGGTTTAAAACCACAGCGATAATTGTCCCGTGACACTGGTATGATAACGAAGGTCCTTGAGACTCAAAAATCGCTACTGACCTAAAATATCAGATCAAACCTGTTTATTCCAGCAAATAAAACGCGTAATCCCATTCATAACCATCGAAATATCCGAAAGTTTGCAGCTGAAGCTGCAATTCGGACGACAGAAATATCGTGAAATTGGTAAATAACCTAACCTATTCATCCTTCATCCTCGTCCTAACCGCAAGACCCGGATGTGCGAAAGAACGACCAATACGGTGAAACCGGTGGCCAGGAACGGAAAAAGTCGAGTGAATATCGGCCGGATAGAGACAGTTTGCGCACGGCCGGCCAGCATGAAGAGAAGTTGTTTATCTGGACGATTTAATTAAGCTCAGCGCTAATTCGATGGACGTGTCCCGAGCAACTAACGAATTACGGTCGCATCTGCGCGCCGGATTAGTAGGCACGTCGTGCACACCGTTCCCGCCAACTAAGGAGCGTGTATCGTATGCATGAATATGCTAGTAATTAACCGCAATTGTACAGACAACCCTCAAAACGCGCCGCGAACGCTGCTAGCGCCGCTTTATCCGCCCGGTGGCGCCCCCGGTCACCCCATTTAGCATTCCGTCCGCCACGTCCACCAATGTTTCTTCCGATACCGCTCATTTCTCTCTAACAGACGAACAGGCTAAAAGCACGGGACTTGTATAACCTTTAATCATATGGGAAACGTCATTTGTCTACTCGCTGTGGTCGACGAGGCCTATCGGCGTCGATTACTATGGAGGATAGATTAGGTTCGACGCTGACGAACAGAGTGCAAGGCTTCTGGGTCACCGATTTAGTTCGTTCTTTTAACATTGGTAGATTTTCTTTCTCTCTGTATGAAAATATATCACTTGATAGTTTTTGCAATATTTTCAATTAAACATTCGTTACTTTTTATATGGATTTCAATTCATATTGGAAAATTGTGTACAAATGGCTGTTGATGACAACGAGGTAAAATCCATATGCGGTGTACCTGGGGTTTCGAATACACGCAATTGGTGAATTCTTTTTTACTTTGTATCAGATTATCGCATGTAGAAGTGAATAATTGATTTTAAGTAAATCTACATTTGCTTGAAGATTAGTAAAAATTTTCTTTCATGCAATAAATACATCTAAGTGTATAGTTGTACTTGGTTAAATATAATGCGGAAAAATATTTTCAATAAAATGAACAAAAATTTACCCTTTCTTTCATAAGAAGTTCGTAAGGAGTACGGTCCATAGCTACCAAGCTGAACAGTTATTTGGTGACTAATATGAATAGAAATATCGCCATTTGACATATAAAATGAGAAATTACTCAATGTTCCGCGGAATGTCGATGTGAAATAATTTTAATCTTAACCCTTTGCACTCGGCTGTTCCCTCTCAGGGGACATTTAAGTTTATTAATAATTACGAATAGAAATAAAAAAATCGAATAACAACTTATTCCAGCACAACTTTTTGAGAAATGTATGTTTCTCTGAGATTTTCTCTGGAAATGGCAGAAGAAATCAAGTCAGGATATAGTAAAATTACTAAGATATATAAAAGAGGACACGACCATGCACATCTTCGGCGAACATTATTCCGAGTGCAAAGGGTTAATTTGTATACGATTTCTTACTTACTGCTTTGTATTTCTGGAGAGGCTGACAAATGCTTTTTTGCGCTTTTGTTGTTCACACAATGCGTCTTCGGCCGGGAATAGCGTCATTTATTTTACATTTATTTTACATTTATTTTACATTTACTCTGTGACAGGTAGAGACAGCAACTGACACAAAAATGGACTGGAATCAAGATACGCATATAATAGGTAGTAGTCTACTATATGTCAAATGTTAATAGTCTGTCATTTATTTCGAGTTATTCGTTTTTCCTTTTTTATTTGTAGGATTGTGCATATTTTTGCGCGTTGATATCATGCTTTAGGGAAGTATGTTATGAACGTGTTGTTATATTGGATTTGGAATTTGTAAATGTATGTGCATATTTTCAAGATTTTTCCCGTAATATCGATAGATTCGGTAGAATACGATGTACGTGGCTTGCAACGAATGTAATATTATCTGAGGCTATGTGCATCGTCAGTCAGGCACGTAATGTTCCGAACATAAAATATCAAATTGTGCTATTTCGTGTTCATTCCCACTTCGATAAATCATTTGTGATAATCTATGTGTGTTATTTCTCCATGGCCCCTGGGAAATCACGCTGATGCTCTTATGGTGAGCAGTAAAAGTGTTAACCAATTCGCTGAGTACCGAAGAGTATGTGAAAAATATCATCTCGTTGTCAACTTGTTTCTTATCCTTCCTATCTAGGAGTTTCTTGTCTTTTCAGATGAAATTGCCCGTGGCAGGATGTTCAATGCGCAAATGTAAGCAGAATATTCGGCATAATTCACGTTTTCACTTGTATCGTACGAATATTGCTTCAGCTTTGCACTCCTGTGTTACCTTCGTTCATTAAGTAGCGTTTCGTAGTTGTTCAACTGTTTTATGTAAGCGAAGGATACGGAATCCTCGAAGGAATTCGGAATACTTTTCTTATATGAATTTAAACTTGGTCAAAACTGAAGCATGTTGGAATATTAATTTTGCCTTTGAAGAAAATTCTGTTAGAAATAGGATGGGTGCTCCAGAAATGTTCGCTATTTCCGGAGAAATATTTTAATTACTGATAACTTTGGTAAATATTCGATTTTTAACCTGAGAGCAATAACGAAAGCAATAACAAATTGGCAGGAAATTGAAACTATCGATAAAAATTTGTTTCGGGAAGAGAGAATATGCTGTTTCTTTCGCAATTTAATATGTTACTGTAGAATAAAACGTTCACGGCAAATTATTTTTGAGAAATTAAACGTCTCGTATTTGGGAGATGATAATTTGAATTTTCGGAAAAGTTATTAAATCGTAAAACATTAATTTTAACAGAAATAAAAAGTAGCAATTGGGATTTGTTTGGTCCGAACTTTCCTAGGTCTGCGTAAGTTTAGATTAAATTTGGGTTAAGCTTGGATTAAATTTACCTCGTTCAGAAAAGGCCATTTCTGCCAGTGATACGAATATTGATGAAATAAAGACTATTATTTTAAAAGCACTTTGAGCTTTTGCGAATCAACTAAAATAATCACTTCTGTTTTCACACTTTCGATGCAAAAATCGAGCATATATGCTATGTAAATATCTTTCAAATCTCAGATCGTTTATACTTATGACATTATTTGAATTTCAAAAATTATTCTAGTACCTAAATATATAGCTGTTTAACAGTAATATTAAATTATAGTACCTAAATTATAGTTATTTAAATATTGCAACAAATACTCACGATTATATACTATATCGCAAGGAGTACTAATGAATAAGTACTATATTCCTAGAAATACTAATGATTAAGTACTATATTACAAGAAATACGAGTGATTAATTTCTAAAGAGAACATAAACGACTATTAAACCTGCGAAACTACATTATCGAAAATTAATTTAATAAGTGTGATTTTCGAGATTGATATTTCAGCGTGGAATATAATCACCGAAGTCAGAGGTTACAAATAGCACGTAATAAAACTACGGTTACCCGGAGAATCATGTTCGATCTGTGAAATCTATAGAGGAAACGATCACGCAAGTACCATTGTATTCCTGTATCTTAACTGGCGGATCCCCTGGGACTCTCTCCTGATGTTCACACCATCCATCTTTAGTAAATACAAACGCTGTGTGTGTGCACACAACGTCACGGATATTGATTGAATGTGATCCCTTTATGGTACGTTTGTCAAATACAGTTTCGAGCCTTCCACTTTTTAGATCAATAACCTCAGTTCCTAACCCCCTACAGCCATTGAAAACCGAGAAAAGCGGCAAACTTCGGGATCGACAGTGGGTAGCCATTACTATACACATTTAGACCTTTTTCCATTCCAATGATAAATCGAAAATTCGAACTTTACGATACTTCCGTAAATTTCAATATTTTACGGATATTCTATGACTTGGGTTAATCGATCACACTAGAGAATAGGAGGATTTATGCAAATAAATACCCGGAAATTATGTCAAATAAACGAAATTGATACATACTTTTGTCTTTCATATATTTTTGAAATATTTAGAAATTGGTATATGTATCAAATAAGACAAAATTCCCTGCTATATTTTTTGAAAATGTACTGTCCTTTTTAAAGAAAGTAATGCAGACTTCAATATAGGGTAAATGGTATGTATAACTAATTGAGAGATCCATACTAAAGATTCATATTGTCAATTCGATTGACTTTTTAAGAAGTGAAGAACATATATTCGCATTTTTACTCCAGAACTTAAACGGGATAATAGGAAGGACCGATTTGGAAATGAACTCTGATTATTTTTAACGTATAACTTTTATTGCCATTATCTATATAGTACTATATCTAGATACAGTGTAAAAGAACATGATTTTGGAATTACAATAACTAATTTAGAAGAACAACTTCACAAAAGAATTTGGTAATTATTTAAAAAAGATGNTGTGATACATTTTTCTAGAGTATGAACAGTCGAATTGAAAGAGATACGTTATGGTGAAGAACGAACCAAAGAAATTTAAAAAATTTCAAATTCAAAACGGAA
The DNA here is from genome assembly GCA_002201625.1 of Euglossa dilemma. Lineage (NCBI taxonomy): Eukaryota > Metazoa > Arthropoda > Insecta > Hymenoptera > Apidae > Euglossa > Euglossa dilemma. The sequence continues at coordinate 477,718 of NIJG01000014.1, read as the reverse complement.
CGTCTTCCCGTTATCTGATAAATTTCACCAATTTCGAGTAGGTTGTTTTCCTATCAAAAAATCTCACAAAAGAATTTGGTAATTATTTAAAAAAGATGAAGTCCCATAGATTTCGATGATTCTTAAATATAACACAAAAATTAACATTTTAAAGAATTTTTTTTTACCTTTTGAGGAAGAATCCTGAAAACCAAGATCGAGCAGCGGTTATGTTAACGTCTGCGACATGTTCAAAAATCGTCGGAATCGATGAGATTCCCATCTCCTTTTCTAAATTAGTATCAAAAATTTTCACCTGAGATAATTGCAGTCCACGTTGCTGTATATACTATATTCAGGTCGGTGGTTGCAGCGTTAATTAATCTAAAGCCAAAGATTGAGGGGAATGATCTCTGTTATTTTATTTAAATTAGTCCCGCGGTTAATCGAGTCATCTGGCAGCTCCAAGCTTAAGAGCATCGACGAATTCATCTTGCTCTCCTAGCACGAGCTTCGTATTATTACAAGCTGTTTATATTTATCCCGCCACACCGCCTCTGTGATAAGCCGCAAACTAGAATTCTCCTTTTGTTTACGTTCGCGGAAAGTGTGACCAACCAGCAAGTTCTCAGATTAATACGCGATCTCTATCAGCCTCACCCCCGCAGCTTCGTCATTAAGCCCGGATCACGCGTGGACCCTTTGAAACCGTATTTATTATTCATGAACGTGGCTGAAAAGACAAGCCCCCGGGTTCTCATTGAAAGAAGATGCCAGAGCACGGGAACAGGACTATAGATCTCGGAAAAAGCTTGGATAGTCGATGATTCTTTGGAAAATAACGTTGATAACGAACGTTTCGAGCCCTAGATACAGTGACGAGCGAAAATTTTAATTGCGAATTGAAAATTCACTCGAATATCATTCCTCGTAATTTCGTCAATCCTTTTTGAAATAATTGATCACTTCTGTGTGTCATTTCAAGTAGTATAAAATTAAATAATTGAGAATTAGCGATTACTCAAATTATCATTTAGTACGCGCAATGTGTAATTATTTCAACAATTGAACAAATATGAGAATATCTCTGAAATAAATTTATACCTAAATTAATGATTTTTTAACATAAATAAATTAATACCATTTTTGTAAAGAATATCGACATGTATGCAATAGAAAAGGAAAACGTTAATGATCTCCATATGTTCCAGAAACTAATAATTTTTTAACATAAATAGGTCAATACTTTTTTTGTAAAAAATACTTACTAATGCAATAAAAAATATATGATTCCATTTAAAGAAACAATAATGATCTCTACACGTCTACTTATACGAAATCTGGAACCATTAAAATCCCCACCCCCCGAAATTATTTCCTTTCATCTGAAACGTTTTTCGCTACGAATGATAATACTGACAATTTAAAAGGCAAAATGCGATGAACCACCCTGTATAGTAATCGCAGAAATTAATTAAACGTGAAGAGATTTTCGAAATGATTTTGCATTTAACTTACAAGTTAAATGAACGTAAACATCTTCAAAATAGGAGCCTTGATTTTGTATGTAAGTCAAATGCCGAATCCACTGCTCGTAACATTTCCAGCATTCACGTTTTGCTACTTAATTCAATATCGCCATCGCGTTGGTTTAAATTTCAGACATCGGTTGAAAGTGCATTCAATGCTCTCAAGATTCCTATTCGTCACAATAAGAAGCTACAAGGAAACTTGTCCGGAAACGTCTTATTACTAATCCGTAATGCTCTCTCGATACTTGTTGATGTTCCTGGAAAGTTGCTGGAAAGCTCGTCCGATACTATAGTTGGGTAACCAGAGAATTTTCGAACGAGAAATTCTCAAATAAATGAATTGAACGTGAAGAACCTATTTCGTGGCTTGCTCGTTCTCCGGATTTAAATCCATTCGAGTTTTACTTGCGAGAACACTCGAAATCTGTTGTACACGCAACACCTATTGAAAACGTTGGAGTACTGAGTTTCAGAATTCAACAAGGGTTTCAACGGCTTCGAGTGACACTAGGAAATGTTGTAAACAAAAAAAAAAATATCTAGTTAAATCACAAGATGTATAAAACTACTTGCACCGACTTGTTCCTATAAAATCAGAAATGTTTAAAATATATCAAAAAATGCAAAACTTACCATACTTCACAAAGAAGAAATCAATACTTTAAGAATAAATATTTCATACCAAAATGTATCGTTGTTTCCTGAAACTTTTTAATGCCGAGCGAAAGAATGGATGTCAAGATAACCGGACGAATTTGACGAATTTATTAAGGGTTGAGGAAAAAACTCAAAAAAAACCAAACCAAGAATGATTTTTAAAAAATTCGCAATGTAGCGGAATTACGGAAGAAAGGGAAAATAATGTAATGTCAATTGTATTTGAATATCTAGTAAAAATCATACATATAACATCAATATAAAACAAGATGAAGAACATAGAAACAAGTTTCTCTTCTACAAACAATATTTGCACATAAGAATAATAATCGTTTGATCACAGATTTATATAGGCCACGTAGTATGAAGTATAAGTATTTCATTTCCAATCATTTTTAATAAAATAACCAATATCGCTTCTGGAAACGAAAGAATAACTGAGATTCTACATTATGGCTGCAGCATGTACAAAGCCGCAACCTGTATAGAATGTAACAAGCAAATAAACCCAAAAACAATTTTTAAAATTCTCTTGCAATGAAATTAGATCGTTTAAAACGTTTTGTAAATTTATTTCTTGATAGAGATTTCACGTAATAGGAAGAATAAAGCGTCATCGCATACGCGACGATATAAGGGGTTAAAATACTTCCTGGAGACATCAACTGCTGTTAGATATCATTTGCATAAGAGGCAGTAAAGCAAATAGCACGTTTCATTCGTTTGTCCACCGATTCCACGCGTTATCCTTCGTCACGATCATTCCTCGCTCAGTGCATGATCCTGTTCATCTTTAACCGACAAGCAAACACGTCGCCCGAGTTGAATCTAATAAAACACGGCTGGTCTTGGGCAGACGGGCCGGCATTCCGTCAATCCAGCAGACGATGAAGCATTCCGGTAAAATAATCCGGCTGAATAAACGAGTGCGGGCATCCAGACGCGGAAAAGGGGGCGAAACAATCCTCGAAATCGTTCCTTCAAAGGCCGACGATCCGCTCGCGGGGCTCGCATTCCGCGTTTCATTACGCTGGAAACTCGGAACGAGGATCGCCGCGGAATCCGCGCGCAACTCCATGGATTTTCCGCGAGCCAAACTGAATCAAATAACAGTTATCCTTCATTATTCCGGGGTGCGTTGGCGGTCCAAGGCCAGGGCAGGCAAAGTAAACTTCAGGTCAGGTGTCGGGCTACGGTTCCCTCGTTAGCGGGTTTACAGGCCGGTCGCCATTGTGTAACCATGTAACCGGCAGCCACGTTGCATGCAGCCTGCCATGGCAAATATCGTCGCGCACCGTGTAACTGTACGTGGAACAAGGCGATATTATCGCGGTAACGACCGTGATAACAAGGGCCACAAGTTTTTCCCGCTTATGCAGCCCGACGGTGCCGCCCTCTCCATCGACGACCCGGCTCCGCTTCGCTCTCCTTCCTTTGCCCTCCTTTATTTCCCTTTCCGTTCGCTTTTTAATTACTCTTCTGCGCGCCGCGCAAGAAGCAACTTTTGACCAAGCAGTCGCAAATGATAGTCGCCTGTCGGTACTATGCGTTTATGCTGAATTGGCACAGCGGGTTTCCATCTTTAGAGCTAACTGACACCGTTGACACTCCCTCGATTAGAAACAACGGCCAGTATTGGTCGAAAGGGTGACGAAGATCATCGATGGGCCGTAGCGAGATCGAGTGAGATAGAGTAGAGACTTGAATGATGGTAGTTTTATTAATAACGTAAATTATTATTAATACGAATCTGCGAGAGACGATAAGGACCAGAGTTATTCTTATTTTATTTCAATTACAACTCGAAACTCGACATTAAGTCAGTTCTAAATCAATATTAAGTCAACGCTCAGTCAGCAGCGCTAGAACAACTCAAACAACACTGTAATGTTAACTTTAAGAAGCAGAAAACTAATGTTGGTGCTATCTCACTCGGTCTCGCAACGGCCCATCGATGATCTTCGTTATCGTTCTTACCAATAATGGTTGTTGTTTATAATAAAAGGAGTATCAGCGGAGTAAGTTAGCTTTAATGTTTTCCACACCCTAATCTTAATCTATTCAACCCTTGATACGCTCATCCAGCGATGTTTTATTAGAAACATATTTTACTTACTTAGAGTAAGAAATAAGGCAATTTAAATAAATAAAAGCAGGAATAAGTTCGATTAAACGTCAATTTAATTTAGAATATTGTAAAGAGAAGTATTGGATGGTGATTTTATTAATAAAACAAGTTAATAACACAAATCCGTGGGAGATGATAAAGATTCGAATTAATCTCAGCAACACTAACTCAACACTAAAACTGGCTCAACTCTACATCAACTCTAGCTTCTCTGTCACTCTTGTCCTTTTTATATCTGTTTTCTACAATGACCATATGTAGTTGCTATAGTAGAAATTTTCCACTATACCACAATATTGTTCCTCAAATTAAAACTGATGTCGATAATCTTTGAATCTAGAGCATTTCCGCAGGAAAATTACGATAATTCCAGCTGAAACTTGCCCCGATAAGAAGTACTACGAAAAAGATGAACGGAATTTTCGAAATTATCTCGTGACCGTATTCCGCGACGTAAATTCACTATTGCCGGGAGATATTCGATGACAATTGACAGCTTGGTGCATTCGGAAGTTACTCGCGAACAAGCGAGTCTGTGCATAGAATTTTCTCCGCCATTCCGTCCCATGAATTTTCAAGTCTCGAGGAGAAAAACCGGGACGCGCATTCACAGCGTGTCGATTCGTGCGATCGCCATTCATGAAAGCCCGGTCCAGCTGCGTCTCGCATTGCTATAGAGAGGTTAACATAAGCAAGCACGACGTGCATTCGTCGTCAGGTGTCAGGAACGCGTTCCCCACCCACGTCTGCGTCGGCTACCTTTGTGGAGACGTCCAGCAGTCGCATACCAGCACGCGTCTCCTGACGCGCGCCGAATTCCCGGCAAATGGCCGGGAGACGTAAGACAGAGAGCCCGCCAGGAAATAATGTTGCCCGACGAGGCCGAGACAAATGGCAAATCGATGCTACCGTCATTTACGTCGACCCACTGCCACCGCCATGGCGTCGCGAAGGGACGCGGTGCTGGGGTTGTCGACGCCAGCCAGCAGCCTCCCCCTTCCAGGCGACACTTATTGTTAGTGAAAATCCGCCACAAGCCGCCACCACGATTGCTCTCTATCTTCCCCCGCACCCTGTCCTGTCTCTACATACGTGGGGAGGATTTAAATTTTAATGACTCGCGGTTGGAGCACCTGTTTTCTGGGTTAATACGACGAAAGGGTTGCCACTCTGATCCCGGAAGCTTTGGTCGAAATTCGCCGTGGTTTTTGATCGCTACTTCTTCGGACACTGTTTCAGCCGAGTTTCTTTTCAAGGTTTTTCGATCAGTTGAAGCCATGAAAGTAACTCTCGTGCGGTTGCGTATCGGAATTATTAATTACGGTTGAATCTCTCTTATTGTATGATGTGTGTATGATATTGATTCGAGGGATAATTTATAGATGTGTAATTTAGAGATAGACGGAGGTATCTAAATATTCAATCAGTTACTATCAATTCTTCTTCAGAAGATCTTTTTATATTTGTGTATATGTGTATATATGTTATAGGTCTGTATCATGCAAACTTATCTAAATATGTTTAAATGATATAATTAAAACCTGATGTCATTATCTGAAATATTTCTTGTGGTTTTCAATGAAATGGAATGTGATGGGGATGGCTATTGTAGAGAGAGATATTAGACTGTGGTTATATGAATAAAATAAATTAATAACACAAATCTGTGGGAGACGACAAGGTTCCGAATTACTTCGCTTATTTCAATTATAACTCAAATAATTAAATGAACTTTAAATAAATGCACGACATTCGGCCAACAATGCTACGTTTACAATACTAGATGAACTGTAATACTAGCTCAACATTGACAACACTAGTTTGACTCTACCAACCAACACTAATTCGGCTCTAACTCGAATCAACACCTCGACTATAAAAATGATGGACATGGTGGAAATTTTTCACACTATGTTAAGTATCTTCAGCATATGTGCCTATTTGACTGTATCAGTTATTTCACTTCACATTATTTTAAACTAAATTAATTAAATCAAATTTTAACGATGTTGTCAAATATGAAGCGTTAAATAGTGCTCGTTACTTCAACATCATATGAAATTCATTTGGTATTAATTAGGAAGGCGGTCTAAATAAAAAATATAAGAAAATGAATTTATCAGTTATTAGAAATCAATCGACGACGATAATTATATCGGTGGTAGCACGTTTTCTATTTAACTAAAAACGCAAATTCATTCTTGCCAATTAGCTACTTTGCCATTATATGGAATTAAAATACATCTCTAATTGAGTTGCGCTCTTCCGAAGTAATTATAGATGGAAAAATAATTTATATACTTTACCACTATGTCAACAAATAGCGATTCACGTAAGGTAATGATAACGTACTTATTATGTGAATATTTTATATGAATTATTTAAATGTGATGAGATTTGCAGATATACTACCACGCAAGTTTAAACTTTAAAAGCAACATTTTCGTACGAGATTCGCACAAATTTCCATTTGTAATAAATTTTCGTTAATCAAGATTAATGAAATTTTAAATCAAAATATTACACGATACAGAAGTATTTTTTAATTTATTCGAATGTAATCCTTTAATTATCTCGAAACAAGATACACATTACTCATACCACTTTCATAATTACAGGCACATACGAATATTTACGATTATCGTTTCGGCGTTATCTTCCGTGAAACGAGAATCCATTCTTCGTTCTCGAATAATTTACTCGCCATCACATGTCGATAGATAATACACGTACACGGTAAACTCCAGGATCCCTTGTAAGTTTAACTTGGACAATTTCTTTAGGGTGAATGGCCCGTCTGATTTGCTAACTTTATCCGAAGGAATACTGAAACGCCGCAGCCGCTATCGATCAAAAGAGCACGCGTTTTCGAGATTCGCCCCATTAAAGTTCGAGTACCTCGTGGATTATGCGCCAGCTATACACCGCGTATCGATGTTCGAGCATATTGAATTCGTTGGGATGACGACGGGAACGATCGCGTTTGCATGGAACTCGTCAAGAAAACTCCGTATCACAGGAATCACAAGGAAACGTCCTGGTTGCTATAGCATCGACCCCATTGTGGCAACCAGATTGGTTTGTCGACGGATACGATACGCCAGCCAGCAACCAGGCAACGTGACCGTACTCTGTCTTTTGCTCTCGTGTTACGCTTATATCCCGAGCTACACAATAACCGACCAGCCAATTCCTTCTATTAAATATCAGCCTAAAACCACTCTCTTTCGCCAGCGGTTCAAACATTTTCGTTCCACTTGATGCACCAGTTTCCAACCGAACGGAACCAGAGATTGGTTCGATGAAAAATTGCTCGGAGGTTAGGCATTCACACTTTAAGGTCTTACGAGTGCAGAACGGCGAATATTCGCTGGACAAAGGAAGATTTAGGTTAGGTTCAGCTTAGGTTCTTATAGGTCAGGCTGCGGACTATAATAAAGAAAGCAAGAGGAGGAAGAAAAATTGGGAAAGAAGAGGGAGACACCAGTGGGTCTCATTGGTAAGGCTTTCTAACAGGACAGAGGCGGGGCAGCAGAGGTTAGGCGAACGGACGTATTTGTATAGAGAGAATAGTTAGGTAAGGATTTTCGTGAATTCCGTTGATGCGAATCCCTCTCGTGATGAATATGGGAAGGACACCGCGAGGTATTCAGAGTCGGGGTTTTCCAGGTTGCAAGAGAGCGAAAAATTTTGAGAAAAGTGAAGGATCTAGCGTTGAAACTGAACTCGGTTTTTAACCACAATACACGCGTAATATAGAGATTCTCGTATTTCTTTTCTTCTCTTCTACGTTTCTTCTTAAAATAAAATCTTCCGTTATTCTTTCCCTGTTTCATTTCCTCTTTCTGAAAATTTCCAGAAAAAATTCTCCTTTAGGGAAGAAAATTTTACGAAACTAAGTCTGGATTAATTCTAGTTGGATCAACGTGAATTTTCTCCAGATTTTTAGCTTTCCACTGTCTAGATAGGTAAAGAATTCTATTAGTGATAATTAATTGTGACTCTTTACAGATAGAATTTCTGTCGTTTTTGTTAATTTTTTGTTAGATTTATTCTTATAGACTTAGAAGTTTAATCAGTACCTTTGGTGGTATATTTTATTATTTAGAACTTCGTAAATCCTTCGACACTTAATTTCAACCGCAGCCTTCGCGAATTAATAATTGTGTCACGTGTACCAAATTTCTGGTGAACCCCTGGTGCAAAATCACAGTATCAGATACGCGACATTATCAATGCATCAGCCGACTACCAATGAAGCTAGCTGCGATATCAGCGAAATAGAGAGATAAAATCCTTAATGGGAAGAGCAACGGCTACTATCCGTTCCACCATCTACAATATTCCAGCAGACCCAAAACAAAATCTAATAATCCTACCCAACAACGACCCCGGATTCAGTTAAAATCGCCAACATCAACCTGCATCCAGCCAGGCGCTGAGGTGGTCCTTTCAAAACACCTGCACCTAACGCAACACGACGCGTACACGCACGCACACAAGGCACAGGCTAACAGAGGCATCAAATTGCACTAAGCATCGCGTGTCCACGCGAGACACAGCGTACCGGAACGTTCTCTCAGCGTCTCGACGCACACTGGGGAATTTCGACGAAAATCTTGCCAAAATTCAATTTTTCAAATGTAAAACTGCGTCTTGTTACTGTGCCATGTTTATTGTATATATATGTGTGTATCAGTGGATCGAACGTCGCATAAAATTTAGAATTATAATGATCATTTACCAAGGTGTTGGAAACCGGAAGAACAAATTTGTAGATCGATTAATTGTTTTGATATTTCGAACGCTTCTTTATAGGATACGAGTTTTATAAGGGGACTATGTCGAAAAATAAAATAACGTACTGTGGAAGAGTGGGATAATATATTATTAAATATGGATTCAATTTTACGACTCGTTAAAACTAATGACTTTACTGTACTTCAACTAACTTTTTAGAACAACTTTACAAATACGACTCGCTGTCTCTCATCTAGCTTCTCAACTAACTGTCAACTAGTAACTTCAACTGTTATTTCATTTGAGTTTTTCATTGGAGTAACTGAGCAGTGATTCGAGGAAGAATATATATCTGCAGAAGGATCTTGTTACTCTGATACAATTTGAACGACGAGTGTCTAACATAGCTAGGAGAGTTGTTAGCTCCCGTAAAAGAACATTCTACAATAGAAACAATAGTTGAAGCATTTTTCATACATGTAGGTGTCATGTGTCATCAACTTAACCTAGTTATCGTACATATCGTATTATATGTTTTCAATTATTAGCTATTCTATCACTTACCATCGCCCAGGGATTTCTAATTGTCCTACACCATCATAAGATCACGTGTACATGAGTATTATGAATCGGTGGATATAGAACTGACCTCTGTACAATTTTCAGAGGTGTTTATATATTCTTCCTTTTTCTTGGAATAAAGATGAAATTGGCTTTTAGTCACAGTAGGATTGATTCACTTAAAAATGTGTAAAAGAATAATAAATAGTAATTAGATATATAAATTTTTCTCGCATAGTCCGTCGCTCTCTCATACACCATATTCTTACACGACGAAGGACTGTTTGTTACTAAACTAACTTTTCCATAACAACATTATTCTAGATTTATCCTCACACGTTCAAAACACTCACACACATCACACTTGTGTCATCGTTCGTCCTTACACACTCACATTCATACTTTCTAAAACCAAATTCATAGAGTGCGAGTCCTTCGGATCATGTACTTAGTTGAAATTTTGCATATTTATAGAGTTAATCATCCAGTTCAAGAAAATATACCACGTCATTGTGAATACTTACTTTTTCCTAATACGAATATAATTAATGCTCCAAAATTTTTAAACTTTAAATCCAATCACGTTATTAACGAGTCCTAAAATCGAAAGATGCAAACTTCCTTATCAATACAACATTCGTTCACATATCCATCCGCCATTTTCGTTACTTTGACTTTTACATCTTCCACCTCGAATTCGTAATCAGCAATCCGCGAATATCAAAAGATACCAGTTCTCGTACCAGTCAAAAGATGTGGCCATATTATGGCCAGCTTTTCGTGGAAATTCATCGCGCGGATGAGGCCCCGATTATCGCCGATATTTCGTCAAAGGGGCCGGCGTGCTATCAAAGGCTGGATGAGCAGGAAGAGGAGCGACGGCGAGGCCAGAGAAACGGGCTTTCCCGGAAATCTCGCGGATTCGATCCATAAATAAGCCCGCGGGGGCCTATCCGCGCGATCTACGCCGGAACTTGTAACCCTAAAATACTCCAGGAATGGCTGCTCGTCACGAAGTCTCCGAGCCCGCGCGGCTAGGGAGCTGCTCCTTGCGGTTTTACGTATACACACGTTGCTCCACGTACCCGGAGCGATAGAACCGCCGCGATATAATCGATCGTAGGCGTTTCGCCTACGGGAGATGAGAGGGCATCGAGCGTTGTCACGACAGGGCTGGGGAATCTCGATAGAGTTTGCTCGACTCCAGAGATAGACACCGCGAAACTGGCAGACGGAACGTGTTCTTCCGAGAAATCATCTCCATTCTCTTCCTTCGGCTGATCCTTCTAACTGACATTTTTTCAACGAACGAGGATAATGAGATTTCGTCACCTTCTGTTTGTGGTACTCGTAAACATAGATTTTAAACTTTCGACTGCCAATCACCATAAAATTTGGAAGATTCTTATTAATTAATATATAAAATTTAAGGTAATATAACGGTACGACGAGATGAAATAATTTCACGTGTTAATTATTATACAATTCTTTATTTACCATTGAAATGAATATCGATAGTTTTATAGAAGGAAATCAGTGAATTTCTACTCTTCTGTTGCCAAAAAGTCGTCAAGTGCAGAGAGAGATATGTATAAATATTAAATAAATATATTAAAGGAAATGATGAGTTGGATGAGTATGCATGGAATATCAATATGAGCGAATTTAGGTTGTTATGAAAAAATGAGTATATATATGTAATATATGAAAGTAGAAAGGTCAAATGAGAGGGTAAATTAGAATGTTAGTTGAAATTGAGAGATCATTGAGAGTAGACGTGTGAGAAAATACTCTACGAGAGAGTTTCTCTTTTATACAATTACATGAGCCATTTATGAAGTTTAAAATAGACATCTATTATATTACTAAGAATTGTACTTTTACAGCACTAGATAATATGACTTTTGTTTAACAGGATTAAAAACTGGATTACCGTAAAATAATGACAGGAAGGAATAATGAATTAGACTTGTAGAATCCTATGAGAGAGTCTTTACAATTATAAATTTCTTCTATATTACCAGGTCAACCATTTATAAAGTTTAAAATAAATATTTACTATATTCGAATAAATATGTTATCCATTACTGACACTATTATTCTTCACTTCCATTGTTAAACGAATGTACGGTTTGATACTGAAAATTTTTAGGAATAGAGGTCTGGAAGATATTATAATTTTGTTCTGAATTATAATTATTTTAAGCTGGAAACTGGAGTAGATAATAGATCACGAATATTATTAAATTTTAATATGGAAATTCAAATTGCTATACGTGCTATATATATAAGGTCTCGCTAAATAAATAGAGAATGTTTTGTGTACTGCTTCATATATCGCGTGCATTCGATTTGACCTTATTTCTATATAAATTTAATGAATTTTATATTCCTAAGAACGAATACGCGTATAAAGTCACCCACGTCGATTACTTTTCTAATGCTCTTTGTTGAAATGGTTATTCAGAATAAGTAATACTAATCTTGCTCACTGAAATGTTACTATTTATAATACAAAACTCACGATATCTCGTAAACAAAGCGAAACGAGAGATTTGTTTGTATAAACTATATGCGTTGCGCATGTGTTGGATTCGTATGTAAATATTTCCTTGTTATACAGGACACCCTGTATATGAACAACGAGATCGACATAAAATCTCGGTATTATCGTGCATGACTTGTGATTAATAAAATGCACGCAGCGATAATAATACAATGCGTGAAATTTTTATTTAATCCGGTATTTACTTATTTATCCAGCCAGAGAGGTAATTTGCATGGATGCATTTTTGAATTATCGTAATCTCTGGAATTCCTACCATCCCTCGATCGATATTTCCCCGGCACAATATGCCGTCAACGTAACGAGTCAGGGAATTATCCAGTGGCCGATTAAATAACAAATTTTGAAGTATTTTGTCCATTATTATTAGCCTTTAATGCGAAGCCGATTATTCGATTATCGTCCGTGTAATAACTAATTAATTAGCTGGACCGTGGGCCGCTTGACAATAAGCCAATAATTTATGACGAATCGCTGACACGATATGCGTTCGCGATCTAATTTTTAATCGATCAAATTAACGATGACACGTCGTCCATCAGCTCGATTTTAATTCCCATTGAATTAAATTAACAGCCCAGCTATCCTTGAGTTACTCCTTTTGTGTTCCAATATTCGATTCCGGTGAAATTAAAAAAAAGAAAAACAATTTTCGCGCGAATTTTCGGAAAACGTTTTCCCATATTTCTCACTTCGCATCACATTTGATATCTCAATAATCATTATTCCCTACCGACACCGATTTTATAGGTCAATAATCTTCAACCAACGTGCCGCGCCATACTGATCCCTCTTCCCTCAGATTATCGAATTAAAAAAATGACAACGTCCAATATAACAATAGCTGTCCAGGAGAAATCAATATAATACCTACTTTTTCCTTTCTTCTTGTTATATCGGCGGAAAATATTTTTCGCTCTGCCGCAGAATTTTAGTAGATAATTAGTTTATGCGTGCTGCGAGATGAAAGAATTGAAAATCACGATTTAAAGTGAAGATGAAATTTTATTTCAGATTAAACGTTTTCTTGGAACGTTTTGAAAAACGAATTCACTTAATTTTATTTCTCATTGTAATTAATCCCGAAATCTTTGAGCAAAAATTGTTCCAGGACCTCTTTGCCGAGTGCGTGCTATAGATAGCATTCACTCCGTTGTCAGACAACGATCACTTTCTCCAAAACAGTATCTGGAGGCTACCTTGTCTACCACAGACGTTTCTGGGGCTTCCCTTTCGGTTTCTACTATCACCGTAGGCACGATGTCTTGGTTCAGTGACTCTGAAATAATTTATCATCCTGCGGGCAATATCGGATGTTGCGCAAGTAACATACGACTAACGGAATTTTACTCCATACCCAATTATTCCTCGATATTTAATAAGCAAATTCACGCGTCACTCGAATTACTCGAATTACAATTTTCCTCTAACGTTATTCACAGGTTTTCCTACAGAAGCACGTTCCCGAGTTACGCTTTCTCGCGACGAACGTAGAACTGGAAAAAATTTTTATTTTCAAGGAAGTAATCCTACTACAAGAGAGGAAGGATTCTAGGGGAATTTTAGTGACAAGAGGATCCAGCGTTCCGCGGAAGAATAAATTCCAGCGATTACAAACAATGCGCAGGTACCAAACACGAGAATTCCTGCAATGAAAAGCAGTGTCGAGGAACTGTTGAAAACATTTCGGCGAGAAGAAGAAGAATAACCGAGGAACGACGAGAAAGGTAACTACGATGACAGGGAATATAGCATTTGGACGATGTCAGAAGCCAACTGCGAACTCGACGACAACCTCGTTAAGGTATACAGTGTGCGGTCCAGGCTGAGGTTTCCGAGCCCTAATCTTCCCAGATTCCTGTCAATTCTCACGACCAGATGCCGGAAACATGTAAACTCCGACGTTTGACCGATTTTACGACCTCGTTATATCGGGATGACAGCCGAGGCACGTGGCCATCGTTACTATACGCGGCCGCACGTCTCCGGAGTTCCTACCCCTCTTTTTTCTTGGCCACGTGTCAACGCCCAAGGAGATTGATCGAGGGATCTCGAAATTGAAACGGAAATATTCGTGTTTCTTGCCCGTCCACGAGTGTCGGCCGTGCATATTTCAAACGCGGACACGCGAAAAAAAGAAGACCATTACGCATATTCGTGTGCTCGTGTCTCGCGTCCGCCAGACGAGAATGGAAGCCAGAAATAGACGTGAGAACGTCTCCCGTCGACGTGGAAGCCCCGAGTTGTATCGAGACCCGACTGTTTGGACACTCTCTCGACAGATTGAAATTTCATTTCGACGGAATTCCGATGGATATTGGCTCAGCGCGATCAGATCGATTTCGAAGTGGATTTACGACTGTTTGAAAAATGTTCGTCGCCGGTGCAGGAGGATTTTATAATTTCTCCCAGCGTCGGATATTCCGGCTTAAGGCATCGCGCGAGTTGGATTTCCCAATTACTGCAGCTGCTGGTAATTGATACTTTAATACGCGAGCCTATGCGGGGAATTTTCGCAAAATTTCACGAAGACATTGACTTCGGTTTTATTGTGATCGTACGTTATAGAGCGGATAACCTTCTAGCGGGGAACTAATTTTTCTGGGCCCTGCTGATACAGAACAGTGGAGAATAACTCCAACATTTTTTTTATGTTTCCATGTACTATTGTACATGGAAAGCTATTCTGTGGCTTGGAACGTGAGTATTGCTTTCCAGTTCCTGATATCGCAGTTGGGAGTTCTTTGACACATCTACTGCTTCGAAGGATATTACTCGTTAGTTTCTTGTATTTCTGTATTATTTGGTATATAATAGGTGCTTTGCATGCACTGATGTACATGGAAAGCTATCCTGAATCTCGGAATATGAATATTGCTTTCCAGTTTTTAATATGTCAGTATGGAATTCTTTGATACATCAACTGTTTCGTACGAGATGAGAGATTTCGAATTATCTATTTGATTTATCTGTAGATATTTTTGTAGAGGGCTTATATTGTAAAATACAAGAAAATTTTTTTCTGTATCGTTTATTTTCCATCATGTACACGTAGCTTTACGATGGTAGCTACGAAGCACAAAACTCTGAGCGATTTGTCAAATCTTTTAACCATTTTAATCATTGAGCGGAATAATCCGCACTCTATAATTGCTACTTATCTATTTTAAATTTATTTATCGTGCAGCTACCTAGGAAAATAAATATTTATGTTATACCTTTGTATAAAATGATTTTAATTTTTGGATTAAATATAAAGAGTTTGCTTGTTACTTTTAATTTCAATCAAACGCTTGAAAAGGCTTAGTGTTGTTGATTAAGAGTTGATCTAATGTGGTTGACTGATTGTTGACTTAGTGCTGATCTGGTGTTGTTGACTTAGAATTGGTTAAAATCGAGTAACGAGTTTCGAGTTGTAGTTGAGTTGTAGTTGAAATAAGTCAAGAGTAATTGAGATCCTTATCGTCACCCAGATATTTGTATTGTTAATTTATTTCATTAATAATGCATCATCAAATCACTATAATATCCCAGAAACAGCATCAACGACCGCTGACAATAGGCCTACCATAAATCTCGGCTAGGGTAAACTTTCGATAGCTCGAATGTTTAAATAAGAGCGTTAGGATATGAGTAAATCAGTGTTCAGTAGTGTCAGTTGAGAGTTGCGAGTTGTCAGTTGTCATACAGTCGAATTTCTGAGATAACGTAGCTATTAATCTGAGCAAACCACATTTATTGTTAAAAAGACTTCGTTTCCGCTGTCCACGCAATATTCCTACGTAAAGTTTTGTCTCATTCAACAGCAAATCCTGCATAATCTATTTAAAAAAAAAGTTCAAAAGCTAACTTTCTGTACCATTATATTGTCTTTTTCAAAAGGCACGAGCTACATTATTCTGATACCTCAAACGGATAAATGTATGCTGCGCTCAACGCGTTAACAAACGATTTACGTTTCACTCGAAGCTAGAAAACTCGTGCATCATTTAAAAAATTACAAACATGTTTACAATGTTGTAGTGTAACTGTTAATTTCCTGTGCATATACATGTTTGCGTAGTCGTTAGGATAGAAACTAATGCCATCACGAAAGCATCTGTTTCTTGTTATAATACAGAGCACTGAGCTACACAACACGTCTCGTACAATTCAGTCGTTATGACAAAGAAAATAAAAGTGCTTGTAAAATTAAAGCCAGCTAAAATCCATTTACTCTAATAACCAGCATACACAACTGAAATTAATCATCCACGTTTACGAAGTACATCCACACCGCTTGCGAAACGTTTCGCGACTTCCATAGTAAACGAATAATCTATTAACCAGTGTGTAGGTACACCGTGGATTGCATACGCGCGATTAAAAACGCGTTTGCGATTCAACGGCCCGTTTAAAGCCCCTCATCCGCGATTCGGCTGCACGATGTTTAATGTTTATGCATCTTCGGGTATGATATTCAAGGTATATGCACACATACATGCAAATCAGCCAGAGCAGGACTTTCGTGTATCCACATGAGAGGGCGCGTGTTTCAGGAAACACACTACTGGCCCCCGGCGCATACAATATGCGCCATTACGTTATGCACATGTATGCATGCGTACACAGGTGCATCAGCTGCCCAGCGCGATCGAATCCACTTCTACCCACGAGGTGTATAAGATTATCCTAGGATGAAATGCAAATACCGATATCGAATTTAATCAAAATTCATCGGCAATCAGCCAAGGAACGTAGAGGTCCGAGGCTGCCGTGGCAGTTTCGCGCTGTCGAAAGTTTTCGGCAACGGGGCCACGGAGTCGATGGCAATTTGTTCTGCTTATCGTGGCCGCACGTAGCCGGAAGCGGGGCTAAATGTCGACGAGCATGGCCACGGATTGATCCGTCAAACTTCGACACAAAGGGCTGCATTCATGTCACGTCTCGGCTGGAAAAAAGGAACACAGCCGAGGGAAGGAGAGGGTCCGTCAGCGCGAAAACTTAATGTCGACGCAACAATGGCTTTTTGTCAGCCTACCACCACCCCCTGGCAACGATATCGGCCGCCCTCGAGAGCCCTACATCTCGCCTCTTCATCCCCCGGCGAGATCAAGCGATCCATCCAGGTGTATCGGTGCATCCAACGCGTCGCTTCTTCTTCTTCTTCCTCCTCTTCTTCTCTTTTTCCTCGCCATTGTGCAATTGCGTCAACCCTTTCGACGACAGTTCCGTCTGCCCCCTTTTCTTCAACGATCTTCACCATTTTCCCGGCTCGGTGAAAGGCCACTCGAGCCAGGCGTTCCTGTGGCTTCTTTGTTGTTTCGCAGGTGAGAACTTGATCTTAATTTCCTGATTGAAAACCTGGATTCTTTGAAGGTTCGTCCTCTCTCCGTGTGCCTCCTTCCCCGGGCTTTCTTCTCTACTCGACAATCAAGGAAGCTTGTTCTTGCATAATTTTCAGCATCTTCCTCTCCTCTTTCCTTTTCTTCCCCTTTTTCTTCCCTATCTTTATGGAATCGATAATGAACGAAACTAGAAGTTAAATTAGCGTTCCTCGACGTATAACATTGTACTAGTTAATTTCGCTTTTATATTGTTGCTCTTTATTCGTTTATTATAAGAAAAATCGTGTTAAACGAAAATACTGCGGCTTGGTAACGAAGTAAAATTACGTGACAATTATATTACAGATAGGTTGGAAGATTTGACATCAGTTCAACTTACGTATATCGGTATCCGTTTAGGGCTGTCTGACTTACCTGAAACATAAAAAGAAGTTATAATTATTTAATTCGCAATCGGAATTCTTATGTGACAGATGATATAAATAATTAGGATCACGTTCGGGTTAAATTGCGTAATTTTTAATTACCTCGCTTTATCTTGTATTCCGATTTTCATTTATCGTTTATTTGCCAGTTTGGACAGAAATTACTTCAAATATTAATTATCGCTATTCCATATTGCGAATTTGACAATATTTAATTTATCGATACTAAATATTGTATTCAATAAACATGACGTCGCCAATCAACGAGCAATTGACAGTACATTGTCGCATTGTTGGTTTGATAATTTTATTATTCCTCAGAATGTCCGATATTTCAAATGAAACAATTCAGACATTCGATTTGATCGCTTATTGAACGCGACGGAATCGATATCACTGTTTCCTCCGTAAAAATGGCAAAATTACCCAGTAACTTCGTCTTTCATCCAATTTAGCGAATCGTAAGAGGTGATTTTGAATGGGACTTTCCTAAAATCGAGAAACATTGGTTTCGCGTTATCCCCAAAGACCTTGCTAGCTCTATTTCGATGAACATCGAAAGAATTTCCCCGTTGGAAACAGTTAGTACGAACATCGATACAACGGGTACAATACTTCGTTGTCATTGTTTTTGCCTGTCCGGAGTGAAACGCTTGAATTCGATTCGGAGAGCTGGCTGCATGGAGATCGATTATTATAGCTGCCAGTTCGCCTCGATAACTGCCGACAATTTCATTTTTCTCGATGTATCGCGATAGTTTATCCTCCGAGTCCGAAACTTTCTTCGTTTCCACCGATTTCGCGTTATAAAGCGTCTTTATTCGACCGTTCCCAACGTGGCTTTCAATTCAAACCTTGCCGATTATGAATTTTCGACGCACGCGTTCGTGATTGAAATGCAGAATTTTGTAAAACGTTATTAAAATACCATCTGACCGCGTGATTTTCCTAAAAATAAAATTTTTCGCGTTAACCTTCAGACACTTCGAAAGCTGAGATAATTAATTTTCATTGTTTAACCTCTAATGTAATGGCTTGTAAAATTTTTCAGTTAAATCATAATCTACTTCAGTTTAAATTACATGTCAACGAAATTCCTTTCACAAAAGATTTAATAACGCACTACGCATTTTATATATTATCATACACACTGTGCTCATGCAGCAGACCGTTTTACCAGAAACTTTTCATCTCGACAATACGTTAGCAACTCTTGATAATTACTGCATACGTTTGTCAAACACACAAGCTTGAGATAAATTGAAAATTTTATGCAATTAAAAAAACAGAAGAAGTTTATCGCTTCACGCATCTATGGAGATTAAAAATTAATTTAACAAAAATATGATTTTTCGCGGCTGAATAAATTTCGAAATCGCTGCAGCGTGGAATTTGAA
>NIJG01000014.1:416411-453634 GCA_002201625.1 Euglossa dilemma | reverse complement strand
ATAGTAGTTAATATTCATTTTTATCGAATGGTATAGAAACATATCAGACTCGAATTTTCTATTTGTAGAGATGGTACTTTTATTAATAAAATAAATAGCTAAGTCAACTCGAAATTTGACACATAGTCAATAACGCTACGTCAAAAACACTAATTCAACAACACTAAACTAACTTTAACTGAGCGACACTCAGCTCTAAATCAACTCTAACTCTAAATCAACGCTAACCAACACTATACCAACTCTAACTCAGCAACACACGCTCGACTCTAATCCAACACTAATCCCTCGACCGTTCTTGTCCATTTTATATCTGTTTCCCACCATGTACACCTATTTGGTTATGTTAAGGGCCTGACGCATCACCCAGGGTTTTAACGATTGACCTAAGCTTTGCGTTTTCGGCCCTCGCACCCTTGGTGGCCATTGTAAAGCTAAGTGTACATGGTAGAAAATGTACGATACCACATACATCATTACCTTAACTCTCTATGGGCCCGTGTAACTTTCAGATCAAATTTTAATTTATCCACATTTTACAAAATATTTATAGCTTCTTTCATAAGATGGCGAATAAATCTTAACTTTAACGTTGCCAATGCAACCAATACTTGTATTCATAACCATTGCTAAGCTCATCATCCTGAAATAACAAAATAAATGCTGTGCAAACTGTCGGCAGTAAAATTACGCGAAACCATTTGATCCAATTGATATTATTTGTGCTTTTGTCAGTGATTACCAAACTAAAAATAATGGGCATAGTAACTCTGGGTTAGTATATCAATAACAACCTATTTGTTTGCATTTCAATTTTCAATTTGTTACTGTTTTTGATGATACTGAATTACTATATTAAATATACACTTTATTATACACTTCATTGAATATATCGCAATAAAATTGTTTAATCGCAAACATTTGTTTTTATTTGCATATATAGGTTTACAATTTCTAATATTTCGTTCTCACAATTTTTTTGGAGTTAAAACAAAAATTCGGCCCATAGAGGGTTAAATTATTTGCATATTTTTAGTACGGTATAATTTACCGTAATTAAAAAGTTACAGAAAAAAGAATCGTCAGCTGTTCTAGCCTATGATTCTGTCTATGCGTGTGCATATATATCACGGTTATGATGGTCAATAAAAGATGTCGTTGTTGCGATGTTTCCACAGTACTCAAAAAGTTTTGGCGAAAAAAAAACCTAGTCACGAGGCACGATCGTTTCACACAGATGTATCTGATGCAATTGGAGAAAGTTCGGAACGATGACGGAAAATTGCGAAACGAGTACCGCGGCCGAAATGTATCACGAATCCTTGGAGCGGCGAGGTATTCCCGCTGTCGTTACACCGAGTCCGCGGGCACAATCGTCCCCCTTAACGACCGGAATTTCTTCGGGAGTAATTAAACGAATTATCAGTCTGGAACGTCGCCACGAGCCGCCATTAGACGTTCACGAAATTCCTGGCTGCCGTGAAAAGTGGGGTGGCGGGAATTCTTGCCATCGGCCCGCTTGACAAAGCCCTGACCATTTCTTCCTGCTTCTTTCTGTCCCTCTGCCTGGCGCCGTGACACCGCGTCGCCGCGAAAATGCGGTTCATTACGTCCCCGGGAAAAACTGGGGAAAACTACTGTCACAGTTTCGTCAAGAGAAGGGGGCCACTGCGGAGGATCGTTGGTTTCGAGACGGTGACAAATTGGAGCGACATCGACTTGACGAGGAGGCGGTAGGGTAAGGCGACTCGGTCTGAACGAGACCCAGGCAAAATCCTGTCTTTGTCCCTCGTCCTAGGGTGAGAGTGGATGCGATGTCACGCTTATTCGTCTTCGTTTTCTTTCCCTGGCCACGTTTACACGGTTACTCGCGGCAAAAACTTATTGGCATTCCTTAGCGACTCTTCCCTCTCCGCCAGAGTCCTTTTGCTTCGCGAAAATTAGCGGGTAGTTTTTGTTCTAGGCGAGGCAGGTTGGTAATGATGGTTTGATCGAAGGACCAAAATTTGTTTTGAACGTCTCCTGTCTCGTTTTCTTAACGTGCGCAAATTTTGAGACCTGGATTGTATAATAGAATGTAAAATGCTAACTAGTGCACTTTATTATACAACCCAGATCCGCTGTGTCTCATTTGTGTACGCTGAAAAGACGAGGCAGAAGACAGCATATAGAATGCATACAGTGAAGCATCAACATCATCGCATTATCAAACCGTATTATGAAGCGTAAAATGTAAACCAGTGCACCTTTTTATATAGGTTTCATGATGTGGTGATGTTGATGATGCTACGTTGTATGTGTTCTGTTTGCTGGCTGCGTTCTGTCGATAGTGTTCTGATGTGATCTGTTTGACGGCTGATTTAGTTCTCGATGTGTTTTGTTTGATGGTTGATTTCGTTCAGTCGATACAGATCTGTTTGCATTCTGAATATCTTCTGTTTGATGGGAAATTTCATTTTCCATATGTTCTGTTTGGTGGTCGTTCGTGTTCTCGTTGTATTCTGTTTGGTGGTCATTCGTGTTATCAATGTATTCTGTTTGCGTTCTGATGCAATGTTTTTGTGTTCTGATTGCGTTCTGAATGTGTTCTGTTTTGTGGTCGTTCGTATTTTCGATGTGTTCTGTTTGATGGTCTTTCGTGTTCTCTACGTGTTTTATTTCGTGGTCATTCGTGTTCTGATGTGATCTATTTGCGTTCTGATTGTGTTCTGAATGTGTTTTGTTCGATGGTCCATTTCTGTCTCAATATGTTCTTTTTGGTGATCCTTCATGTTCTGTTGTGACCTAGTTGACGTTCGTTTTCGTTCTCGATGTGTTCTGTTTGCGTTCTGATGTAATCTGTTTGATGCTTCTTGGAATTCGGTTCGAGTATGTTGTGATTGGTAGTTACAGGACTTGATGGAGGATAAACAGAGTTCTCTGATTGGATTGTAGGTGTGTTGGAAAAATCTTTGCTGGAGGAATAGAAAGTAGGCGCAGGAATTGCCTTTCGCTTTTGCGTTGGGTCTTGATTTATGGACGTACGACTGATTATCGCTTCGTTTGGTCAGTCGTACATGCGTCCAATCTATTGAGTCTGGGTGTTGTAAATTTTCCCTGTTCGTTTCTAGTTATTGCGATTTAATCAGGAAGAAAGACGGCAAGGAGCGTTGAACCTTCTTTGTTGCGTCGCAACAGTTTTAAAAATTCTTCCCGATACTTTGGTACTGGTTTCTACAAGATTGCTTGTACCAAGTGTTCCTCATTTCCTGGTAAATTCGACGAGAAGCCATGGTTCGTTTGTATCGTACAAGAGATTAGCGAAATAATTATTCCTCTAATGACAACGGCTTCGTTAGACGTGTACTACGTTCGCTTTGACTCGGAGTATGTCAATTAGAATTCTCCCAACGAGCTCCGCGAAAACGTCCTAAAAAGTAGATCTACTTTTCATATCCTTACTTCAAGCGGTTGGCACTAATTAAAATTCGCGCTACGGAATCCCTCGACGGATTCTTCCGCGAAGGGGGCGCTCGTTACGACAGGGTGTAAACCAAAAAAGGCGAGCCTCGCGCACGAAATTCTCCCCTGCGGATTCAAAACACGCCCGTGCTTCATTTCTCCCTTGAAACTTTATTAACGCTAACCTGGGGCTGAGAATGGTTCCCTACCATCGAACTCCTGTGGTTTGGTTCTGTATATTTCAAGGTTACACCGTGAAACCAGTAGTACATAGTCTTTTCTTTGTTCTGTTTGTTCGAGTAGATTAACCCCTTGCCTTACGATTTATTTTTTAACAAAAGCGACACCAGGGTCGTTGACTGAGCGTTCGAAACTGTACCAATCGCAAACTTCATATGATTTGTATATACACGTGCGCGGTACAATTAACTTTGCAAGATGTTTGATAATTAATTACGATTAGTTGATTATTAAATAAAAAAAGGATTTATTGTTGCAAATTGGCCCGATAGCCACCTAAAGTGTTAACCTTGTGTAACAGATAAACCTTCGATAGATTAAAATGTTACCTTATTTTAATTGGCAGGAAATATAAACAATATGAAAGTGTCACGTGATCAGATCAGGAGTAAGGAAGAAGATTTTGGCAAGAGTTTCCGTTTATGGTTTCTAAAAGTCGAAGCTGAGCATCGATGTTCAATAGCAACTTATATCAGCATCGATAGTTTTGTTTATGCTTCTTGCTAATTTTCGTTCAACAGAGTACAGATATTTATCATTTTCCATGGTGAATTAAATTCCATTATAGGCGGTGTTAAGGATTCTTTGCGCGTGATTCAAATCCTATTCTAGTATTGCACATTTTCAATCATGTACACGTAGCTTTACTATGGTACAAAGCCCAGGTCAATCGAGGAAATTCTGTGAGCATATATTTATTCTATACGATGACTATATTTGGTCATGTTAATCAAACAGTCATGTTAATAAATGTTTGGTAACGTTTCGTGATCAATGAAAACTATGATACCCGTTTACTTTATCCATATCAAATTCATTGGGAATTATAGATCCCACTTTGTGAATCTGCTGCCACATTTGCAGTAATTTCGATTTTATTCGTTTCATGTGGTTTTGAAATATATATGAAGCGATTTCTGTTGTATTATACGTATTCTATGATTATGTTTGGACATTAAGTTTGCATTTGTCAGGTATTTTTGTGAATAATTTGGTCATGAAAGGGTTGAGGGAAACGTTGAAAAGAGTGTGCTTAGTGTGATGAAATGTGACGGTATTAAAATTGAAGAAGGTTAAGTTCGGTTGGTTGAAATCAGTACGTCACAGAGAGTAACTCATAGGAAATGTGTCGTAATTAGTTCATAGACACTGCGTTGTAGAGAATTATTTATAAACAGTGAGTTGTCATTGAGTTGTAGACTGAGTTGCGAAGATGAGCATAGATTCGTGTCGAGAGATAATTCGTATTTTAACCAGTTAAGTGTGGCGACTTCTTTACAAAACACCCACCAGTGTGTGTCGCGATAATCAGACGATGACGGATATAGTCGTCAAACACAGAGTAAATGGCGCTGTTGAAATATTGGGTTATAATTTTCATTTGATTTTTAAATTTTGTGTTGACCTCTAAACATATTAAACTTTACGAATATAATGTAGTTTTCGCCAAAATTACAGATTAAATATCAAATTGTAACAAAATTTTACGCATGACGGAGGATATAGTCGTCATGACACAAAATTTTGCCATATCTCCATGACGGATATAGTCGTCAAACACACTTAACTGGTTAACCGACACTCGCATGTTCTCATAATTTAGTAATAAATTACCACCACCATTCAATCCATATTCAAATCCAATCTAAGCAAACCAAATTACCACGGTATCCATATATTAACAGAGAATCAAGGAAAATGATAACTTTTAGAGCGAATTCTGATCAAAATATGTTGATTTTATTATATATTATACTAAAAGTTGCAAAATAGGGGACCGATTAATAAGAAGCGTTTAATGGCAACAATAGATAACACTTAAACTATATTCTCCAAAAATTTCTCAAAGTTAATCGATTTATAATGAATAAAAATCTGTCGATCGGCGTGACATTTCGAGAACGCAGATGATTTCGAACCGCGAAAGCATTGGACCTTGATGTTAACAATAACGGGATCAGAATTTATACCGTTGTCCTGGGTACTAACGAGGAACGAACGATCAGCGCAAACTGCGTTTCACATAAATATCTTCCAGTGACAAAACCGTCGTCGCGCTATTTCCACCGTGTAGGCAGGATCAACGGTGTTTATTCGACTCAACCGGACCAACGCGATGTCCAAACGGAAACGATGTAACGAATGATTTCAGCGCGCGTCGCTACCCGCATGACTTATGGAACTTATTCATTAGGCGAATTTATTGCAATCCAATCGAAACTCTGTTTACGGCGCTGGCTGCGGGATCGCCTTGTTTAGTTAAATCACATATCCCCTGATAACGTCGTCAATGACGGAGTGGCTACGGAAGATAAATGAACCTACGATTCTAGCATTCGATAAGATAATTCCGCACAATGCCAGTTCCCTAGGCGCCAATCGTCACTTTCGAAAACGTAAAATTGCCGAACGCTGCCCGTCGAGTGAACAATGATCGGATCGTTTAAGAATTTGAGATCAACGGAAACCAAATTTGTTAATTTTTTTGCACCTTAACCCTTTTTGCGGTCCGAATTATTCTCAATTTTATACCCAGTAGCTTTTAACGCTTTTAAATTTTTTATTTGGAATCTACTTCGATTAAAGAATAAGGCAATTTAAATAAATAAAGGAAGAAAGGAATTCGATTAAATGTCAGTTTTATTTACACTATTGTTGTACTTTGTAATTTCTAAGTGTGTGTTTCTTGCAAACGGTTAACGTTGTAAACAGTCAATGTTCTCTCAACTTTTCTCGGTATTCTCGGTAAATCGTTCAACGTGCTCCGCAACAGGATTTAAGAAAAGATACGGAATATCGATATCCGGCTCTTTATTCGCCACTGGTGTGTGTTTATTCATACCAATCAATTTCGAAGCAAACACACGGCTATGTTTGTCAAAAGTTCCGGCTTTTAAAGTTCTATTTGAGTTTCCCTTAGCATCCACCGGCAAGTTACGTTTAGTTTAGCCGTAAATAGTTGCAATATACGTTCAAGTAGCGTAACGATTTGCCAGGAAGGAAACCACGTGTTGGGCAAATAAAATGAATTCCCTTCGCGCGTAGAAGCACTCGTTTTCTCATGGGAACTATCAACTGTCTTTCCGAAATGCTTAGCCAGCTCACTTTCGTCGCCATTGTGTCGCGAACGTCGAAGAAATTCAGGAAAATTCTCGAGACATTGCAACGTAAAGCAACATCGTTGCACATTGCTCGGTATAGTAATCGATACCGTGTTATAATCGCGATTAATTTTGTCGAATTGTTTAGCAATGCACTTTGCAACAAACGCGGGAATGCTGTTTAGGGGTGCGATTGATATTGTACGTAATACACGTATAATCAATATGAGAATATTGTTTGGAACTCCCATGGATACTACGATACAATGTGCAATCAATATAGCAACAGCATGTAGATCTTTGATTGATATCGTAATACTATGTACAATCAACCTGAGAATAGTGCTCAGACCCCCGATTGATATTGTAATGCTGCGATCAATACCGCGTTATTGTTTGGATCTCTCGTTGAAATTGTAAAATATTACGCAACAAAATCTAACGCGCGTAAGCAAGAATTTATTCTCGTTTCGTCGAGTCGGATATGATTCACGATTCACCCTGTATACCTGGATGAACCAGATTTACGAGGCTGTGAAACTAATAAGAACGCCTTTGAGAATCCCAGAGGAACTCCGTAGTAATTTTTCACGAACTTGATTAATTACTAATTGAACGATAGACCGACGTGGTAATTAATCGATGATCGATAACTAATTAACCGACGTCCTACATCTTGTATACCTCTCGGTACCGTAACGAGTAAACATTCTACGGGTAGACACTACAAAGTGTTTACGAAAATAGACGCGAAGTTCCAGTAGTATAGATATTTTAACAGAATTATAGAAATATATTTAAGTATCAGAATATCAACCCTTTGAATTCGAGATCTTTTCGTTNAACCCTTTGAATTCGCGATCTTTTCGTTAGAGAAAAATATATTAATTCGAAGGCTCTCTGCCAATAAATTCATTCCTACTGAAAAATAAATGAATTCTGTTTTTATTATATTGTACAATGAGATTAGAGTGGTTGATGATGGTAGTTTTATTAATAAAATAAACTAATAATACAAATATCAGGGAGACGATAAGGATTCGAATTACCCTTCGCTTATTTCAACTACAACTCAACTAAATAACGAGAGTGTAAAGTCCTTAGGTCACTGATTTAGTTCAAATTTTGCACATTAGTAGATTTCGTTCTTGTGTTTATGAGAATATACCATTATAAGGGCAAATATTCGATAGTTTTTTGAATACATGCAATTCAAGATTTAAAAATACCATGAAACACAGAAATCAATAGTTACGGAAAACAGGGGAACGAATTCTACCAGTGTGCAAAATTTTATTTAAATCGATGACCCACAGACCTAGCACTCTTCTTGTAAGTCAACTCTAAATAAATCCTCGACATTCTGTCAACGACACTACCTCAACAACACTAGATCAACTCTAAAAACACTGGATCGACTCTAAAACTAAACCAACTCTAATTCAGCAACACTTTAGATTAACTCTAAATCAACTCTATCACTAACTCTAGGTCAATACTAAAACTAGCTCAACTCTAACTCTAATTCAACTCTAGATCAACACTAACTCCCCGGTCGCTCTTGTCCTTTTTATATCTATTTTCCACCATACGTAAAAGTACGATACCACAGTATTCTAATTGTTCTTAAATTAAACTAATCGTTCCTTTATTTTTTAATATGTAATTCCCTTGCACTGCACGCAATCTCTCCATGTTGGAAGGTATGCTTGCGTGGAGTGGCCAGAGAAAATTAAAACGTATGTTTGATTTATGATAACTAGCATACTTTACAAATGTAACGTGTACTTGTGTAATTTACATTTACGTCTGTGTTGGTCCATGTGCGTGCCTATGCATGTTATATTTTTATCGTTTAATAGCGAATGTCATTGCGCTGTCATCTTTCCACAAGAAATAACAAGATTTAAACTCCGTTATACCAGAGAACTCTTCAATAGTTTCTATTCCGGAATCATGCATGATTGATCGAACGTGATTTTTTCGGAAGACGTAGCCGAGTGTTCTCGTCATCTGGCCATTGCCAAATATCGCGCGGAGGAAGCGAGAGGTATCAGGACAAAATGGTTGGAGCCCGAATCACCCGGACGTCAGACGTCATAACGATCATCCCTTAAAAGCTGGAGGGTAAGAAGAGAGGAGGAAGAAAGAGTTAAGGGAGGCAGGAGCCCCGGCTTCGATTCCCTTTCTCGCGGCAGCTCGGTGGAAGAATGTTCGTTGGAAGAGTGACGAGATAACATCGCTGCTATGTTGATGGGGCCCGACACGAGGCGTCCCGGCCCGCTGGAAAACGAAGTCTCGAGATCGAGTCTGGCTATCACCATCTCTCTCTTCCTCGCTCCCTCATCTGCCAGCCGGGACGACAGGATCCGCTCGAACCAAGATTGAATCTGCACAGTCCGGTTAAGAGGAGAGCAGCAGCCCCGGGGCTAAAGTGTCGTGGGTGTAGGAGGGAGACAGCTCGGTGGGAGGGAGTCCGGAGGAGGGCTTGTAGGAGGTTGTAGCCTGAAAACGGGAGAGCTGCAGAAGCGACGGGGAAAGGAGGTCAACGACGTCCTTAAGGATTTCGACGAACTCGAACGAACGGGTCCAGGAGAGCCGGGAATGCCATCGTCGTGCCACGTTATCCCGTGAAGTATGGCGGGGCGGGGGTGTAGCCGGAGACATGGTGGAAAAAGGAGCAGAAGAGAGAGAGAGAGAGAGTTGGTCCGGGAGGGAAAAGCATCCTTGGACGGACCACGAGTACCTGGTCTCCCGCGGGATCTGACGCTGACCGAGAGCCAGAAATGGAAGAGAAAAGGCGAGCTGCCGGCTAAAGCGATACGGGAGTAGCTGGTCAGAAGCGGAATGGGAATGAGAGACCGCTGGCCTAGCCTCCGCGAACGTCACTGGCTACTCCTCTGCTGGCCAATTCCGTGGTGTCTATCGTGTTCAATGGTAGCTCAACGTTTCTCCTCCGCAGCAATGCGTATCGAGGCTGAGAGAGGCTACGTGAAAAATAGAGACGATAGTAATCGAGGGGCGAGCTCTGAAAAGAGGAGCGAGTCTACCGGTGGCGAATAGAAGCCTGGAACGAAAAGTTTTACAGGGAGATAGGTGATTTTAATCTCGATAGAAGCGAGCAACTTCGCTCCAGGTCTATAGATCTGTTGTTAGGAGTCGATGAGTTGTTGCCCAAGCATGGAAGAGGAAGCGATTAGAGGCTTACCGACGTTCCCGAGACGCAGAACAGACTTAAGCAGTTGGTTCGAGTCACGCAAGCTGGCTGGCGTCGATTCTCCGGGAAAAATGACTCGGGTCTGGACGACAAGAAAGGCAACATCGTTAGCGTCGAATTCAAATCTGCTCTGGGAAAGGAATCCAGGGCATGTCGTTTGATTCAAGCAAGGGCCAGCCGCGGGTGGGAAGAAAACGAAGGATGAAAGCCGCGGCAGTGGCGGACACCTCGATAGAGCCAGCAGATAGCAGCGGGAAATACCGTGATGGAAATGAAGATAGCGGTGAGCAAAGAAGAAGGGCAAAAGCGACCAGGGACCACGAGTAGCCGGGATCCCGCGGGATCTGACGCTGACCGAAAGCCAGAAATAGAAGAGGAAAAGGAAAAAGAGGGAAGACGGCAGGCTAAAGCGACGCCGTGGAGTAATGGAGAATGGGACCGTTGGTTGTTCCTGTGGAAACGTCTTCTACTTTCCGCTGTCGTTTCTAATTTGCCGGATTAAATCCCGGCATAACGTATAACCCTGCGGCGCTTTCCGATCGGACGCTGAAAGCAGCTGGAAAGAGGATGCGCCGAGTTACCGTTGCAAAAAGAAATCCTGCCTCAGTGGGGATACGCGTTTGACAGGTGTAGGGTACGAATTAGAAACGGGGAAAATTTCGAAAGGAAAGCTGCTCCCATGCGAATTTCCTTAAAGCAAATACCCGATCGTTCGCAATTTTCGTTCGCCGAAATAGCACACTCTCGTCCCGCTATCGATTGCAAATTACGCGCATCTAAAGTATAAATTATTCCTGCTACATCTACTAGAGTCGAATAATTACGAGTAGCGGTGTGTGCATATTTTTCCGATACAAATATTATAATTCCGCGGAAATTAGTTGTTACTAGGCGCGGGTTAATGAAAAGCAAATAAGCCGCGGATGTGTTATGAATCGGTGAATTAATACGTTATCGGACTTTGAAAAATTCGCGGGGAAAAATCCCGAAGGAGATACGCGCGTCGAATGAAAATTCGCGGACGGACCAGCTCGATCGAGCTGGGGCGAACAAACACTGCTCTGCATAGAAATTCGGGTAATCAGAAGCGGATGACTCGTAGGAGAAGTTAGAAATACAAGGATTTAAAGGGATACTCTTGATTTTCGTCTGGTATCCTTGTACCGAACGTTCAAGATCGCTACAACGCCCAAGGGTATCCCAGAATTCTAATTTCCCCATGCAACCCTCAAGGGTGTCCTGGAATTCTAATTACATTACAATAATCTAATTTCTGCTGCAAGAAAGGGTTTCATTTTAACAAAGCAGCTAAAAGCTCCCCCGATATATTCAGCTTGCACTCGAATCGTCCTAATGTCTAACTTTTTCTCTTCCCTCCCGAGAAAAATTTAGTCAAAATATTTACTCTCAAATTATTTACGAAATAATTGTTTGTAACACTAGGTTCACGGATGTTTGTGTATACCGATTTCTATGGACACGCATTAGGTGTGTGGGTAAAGGAAACAACGTATTTTCTTTAGAATGAAAACAACGAGTTTACTTCGAAAATAATTAAAATATGGACAGACTTAATATAAGTCAATTAAATTTGTTAATATTTAGAATTTACATTTGTCATCCGTCAAATTGATAGGTCTAAACACGACACAGGGTCCAAATATGCGTGTTCTATCGAATAAAGTACTGTTCCCATTGATAATATTAGTTACTATTATTGTTCCATTACTGTTCTGTTCGTATACTTTACTTATAACTACTATAACATTACTATCCTAATAGTATACTATACTTGTGATATACGATACTTATAATACGTATACTATGCTATTGAAATTTCGCGCATTTTCCATCATGGCTTTACGAAGACCCAGGTGTAAGAAAATATCCCAGGTATCTAGCCTGTCAAACTCTAGCTGACAGACGGGTCTCATCGACCGCTGACAACAGAACCGCCATAAATTTAAGCTCGAGTGAACTCTCGATCGTTTACAGAATCAATCGAGAGCGAGGAACCCCGAAAAGGGAAAAACGCACAAGCTTTGGGGGTGATATTTTTTAAGGGATCATAGTTAAGCTAATACAGTTGGTGACAGAGACTTGCCAAAAATGAGACGTCGTTGTCCGAAGTAACGTAACCCTTCACGCTATATCACGACACGCAATAATACACTTACAAAAGTGTATTATTAATTGGAAAATCCTGACCTTTAGATGACCAGATGCTAAAGGAAACGTTGGAAAGCGTGTGCATGCTAAAAAAGAAATACTAAAGGAAGAGTAGTGGGAGTTAGAGTTGAGAGTTGAGTTGAGTCGAGTCGAATTGAAGTCAGTAGAGGTTAAATGAAATTCGGACAATTAGTTGAGAATAAAGTTGAGTGAGTAATAAACAGTGATTTGCGAACATAGTTGTAAAAGTAGATCCTGCTGCGAAGGTTAGACATATAACCAAGTAAAAACAA
The DNA here is from genome assembly GCA_002201625.1 of Euglossa dilemma. Taxonomy (NCBI): domain Eukaryota; kingdom Metazoa; phylum Arthropoda; class Insecta; order Hymenoptera; family Apidae; genus Euglossa; species Euglossa dilemma. The sequence goes on along the minus strand of NIJG01000014.1, from coordinate 441,173 downwards.
GTTTTCAACAACCAGATTCAACATATTGGACCCACGTGCGACTGACCCAACGAAGCAATTAACAGACGTATTTCCATAAATCACGACTCAAAACGAACTATTTCTCCTGTACCAAATTATCTAACAACCAATCATAACACTCTCAAACAGAATCAACAGAAATCGACATCGAACTGAACGGATAGAATTCAAACAATTATAGAAAAGAACACATCGAACACGATCAAACATCAAACGGAGCACAAAGTAACGTAAATCGACAGCAAACAATTACACATTGTTGTTCCTTCAAATCTGCTTTAACATCAGCTTAAGAGATAATTCGTGTCTCTAACCTTAACTCGCACATTTATAATTTATGTAATAAATTACCACCTGTATTATTCCCGTCATCCTACGCTATTAATATTAATAGGACTCACTCTTGCTCCTATTATGCGTCATTAACCGTTCATGTAGAAGAAAAGGAGACTCGAACTTCTATATCAAAAGTTACCGTCCTTATCGAAGTCGGAAGACGCGAGGCGAAAAGTCGGTTGGCTCGGTAGGAAGATACTCGGCTTCTGCGAAAAGCTCTATTCCAAGATTCGGTGAAAAAGCTGAAACAATGTGGCCTAACGGACTAGAGAGGAACGGGACGAGGGCCGGTCCTGCGAAAAGGCTGAATAATTTACCGGTATGAACTAGATTCCATCGTGCAACTTGCCAACTCCGCCCCGACATTTTACGGGGGTCGGCGCAACGTTAAAAGCGATATTCCCTAAGTATAGAGCAACTTTCTCCTTTGATACTCTCGGACCATGCTCGCGGCCGGTGAACGTTCGCGGCTCGCGAACTTTTCCAACAGGGGGAAACGAAGTTCAAGATGAAACCACTCGTAGAACACGCTCGGCTAATCCAAATAATCGGCGTGCATGCGGCACGCTCGTTCGTGGAATATCGATTAGCCACCGACGCCGTCGCCTCGACGCGATTCTTTGATCGCACAAACGACTACGTTTGCGGGGACAGGGCGATCGGTTTGTTTCCTGTTTCCTGCGGTCTTGTAGCTTTAATACCGGCCCTCGTATAATCACAGGTTGCCCCAACTTCGTTCGCATTTCCCTCGCCTGGATGTTTCAGCATTGTTGCGCTTCGTACAAATGGGAGCAGTGGGTCTATTAGATTCGAGAGAATACTTTTGGAACATTTTTTTTTTCTTATCTTGGAAGATAGTATGATTTTTAAGCGTTCGAAATTTCTTTTTCATTGCTTACGTACAGATAACTCTCTTACAGCACGGTTTTGCTCTAACACGATAATATAAATTGCGAGAACCCTCGTTTAACATTGCATCCCGTAACACGGTTTCGCTCTAACGCTATGAAAAATTACGAAAACCCTTATACAACATTGTTATAGTATTGGTAAACGTAGATTTTGATATATATATGTATATTAGATTGGCAAAAAAGTAATTTCGGTTTTAGTTTGTTTCAAGAAAGGTTCGGTTGCATTATATTTGTAACGCATATATTGATTCGTTGTGTTAAGTGAATTTCATTCAATTCGTGCAGAATCCAAATATCGAACTTTTTAATAATCCCAAGACATCATATATGATTTTCAATTATCGCATGTGATATTTGATTCAATTATGGCTTTCATTTTATCATCGTCAACTTCAGAAGCTTGGCCAGAACGTTGCTCGTCTTTAAATAAAAAATCTACAGAACGAAATTTTTTAAACCAATTCTGACACGCNTAAATTTTTTAAACTAATTCTGACACGCGCGTTCTGTTTCAGCAATCAACACTATAAACTTCAGGTATCTTTTTGTCTGAGAATACTCCAAGAATGTTTATTTTGCACTCCGTATTAAAATTGACCGTAAACTAGGAGTCGCAAACAAACCTAAATGTGTTAGCTACCAAATCGTAAAAGAAAATAATTCTAACATTAACAAAAGAATAATAAAACTGACTATGCTACCTACTGGTGTAAACCGAAATTACTTTCTTGCCAACCCAATATTTTTTACAGTATTTCGCTGTTAAATTAATTGTTAACTGTTAAAAATGTATATCAACTTTTCGAAAAATTTACGTTGTCTCGTACTAAGACAGAACTGTAATTAATATATTTTTCTTATCTTCATTATACCGCTAGGATTACTATTACCTATAATCGCTATATTTAGGTACTCATTAACACTAGAACTACCTATAATGAGTAGCTATAATCGTACTGATACAAAAACACGATTAACTATAAACAACTATGTTTCGATCCGATTTAAGCATAAATTTAGCCAAAAACAGTTAACGTGTTCTCAGAAATTATAAAAATAAAATATTCAAAACAAGTCATTTAACCACTTTGGTAGTTCTAATGTTAATACTAACTCTGTCGTGGCCTAAATGACCTGTCATTCGAAATTCCGGGTTCAACGTTAAAATACAAGTCACCTATCTTCGTGATTTTTCTTCCAATGTACATGTAATCGATGTTTAAATGTCTCTCATTATTCCATTTTTTTAATATTCTACTACTCTTCTATTCACCAGTTATTTGACCGTTATAGGTGTACTTTCAAAACTATTTTCTTTTTATCATTAGTATAATACGCGATTTTTAGACAATTATATCAATCACCACAGAAGATAATTCGATATTAAACAAGCGAGTGAAACAAAGCCTTAAGTCATAGGAGACTAAAATATTGCAATATAGCGGTCTCCGAGAAAATGATGAAAAATTGACATACTATAGCCTCTTTATCCCAAGAAATTTTCTTTGTCTTTCAAAAATCTACGACGTTGAAGGTAGTAAGAGATGTTGGGCTTATATTTTTATTTGTCTCGATACGTTGTCGATGGTGGTGTCGAATTGAGAGTGAAATATGGGCCGTTTTAGCTATCGCGAATTATAGCGATAGTCAGGTTAGTGAACTATCCATGACTAAGGAGATTCATTTCGCCTTAAACCGCGGATACCGGTGGAATTTCCTCCCGATTCGATCGATGGAATTGTGTGTTTGACATGGAGTGTTTAATCTTTCCAGCCAGGGAGTTTAATGTCGTCGCAGCGCGCTTTCTCTTAACGTCGACTTTCGAGGGGATTTGATTTGATCCCCTCTAGTGGGATTTTTCTCCGCTTCTCGGTACGATTTTTAGCTTTGTTTGGTCTTCTCCGGGCACACTAAATTCAATCGCTTTCAAACGAATGGTAAATTCAAATCATTCGGTTCATCTACGCGGAAACAATTTGTATTTTAATCCTTTTTTGACGAACCAGGATCAGCGAGTTATTTCTCATATGTAAATCGAAATTAATAATTTAGCAAGTACACGGGGTTTAAATTTTATCTCTCGAGATCGGAATTTAATTCGAATTTCAATTGGTAAGGATTTAAAAACGGAATATTTAAGATTAAAATATGAAAGTACAATATACAGGATAATTCATCTGAAACGCGAAAAAGGGATTGCAATATGGGGATCTACATGTATAAGGTTCGTGAATAATTATTAATTTATTCGAATTTAAATTAAGAATTATAATCGAGTTGTCTTGCTTCATATATAGTTATATCGATTACCAATTCAAAATATAACATTTATTCGTATTTTTATTTACGCGTAAAATTATTATGTATCTCGTCGTGTAAAGTATATTTGACTGAAAAAAATTGTACAGATATTAAAACCTAAAATTAGAATTTATTGAAATTTGTATTATGATGTATCGATTACCGATTCAATATATTTATTCGTATATTTGTTTGTGTAAAATTATTTTCTTTCTCATCGTGTAGAGTATACTTGACTGAAACAAATTCTGCACATATTCCAACCCAAAATTAAAAGTTATTGCAATTTGAAGTATGATATATCGATTACCAATTTAATATATTCATTCGCATTATTTTTATTTGTGTAAAATTATTTTATTTCCCATCGTGTAGAATATACTTGACTGTAAAAATTCTGCACATATTAAAACCCAAAATTAGAAGTTACTGAAATTTGAATAATAATGTATCGATTACCAACTTAACATATTTATTCATATTTTTATTTACGTATAAATTTACGTGTTTTATATTATAATTGCACACGTATTCAAATCCAAAATTAGAAGATTTATGTAGTCTTCAACACTATGTAAACAGACGTTCTCTGTATACCTATTTCTAGGAATATTAAAGAAACCACGTATTTTCTTTAAAAAAAAAAGACGAATTTAATTTAAAAACTACAATATTAACAGACTTGATATAAGTTATATTGTATTAGGTCGTCCCATAAATTCGTGCCGTTTTTACTTCTACCATTTAAAATTATACGTCGAATAAACCTTTAAAAATTAAGATAAAATTTAGTCGCCCTTTTGTTCTACGACTTCTTCCTATTTCGTTGACAAAGACGTTAATCATCGATATAGTTTATAAAATGCGACGAAGAATGTAAATATCAGCGCGGACCGAACTTATGGGACTACCTAATATATCCGTCAAATTGACGGGTCCCATAAACCTTCTGTTCTACGACTTCTTCCTATTTCGTTAACAAAGACGTTAATCATCGATATAGTTTATAAAATGCGTCGAAGAATGTAAATATCACCGCGGACCGAACTTATGGGACTACCTAATATATCCGTCAAATTGACGGGTCCCATAAACCTTTCGTTCTACGACTTCTTCCAATTTCGTTGACAAAGACGTTAATCATCGACATAGTTTATAAAATACGACGAAGAATGTAAATATCACCGCGGACCGAACTTATGGGATTACCTAATAAATCCGTCAAATTGACGGGTCCCATGAACTTAGTGTTAAAAGATCGAATTACATCAGAAGTAAATAAGAGAGATTCAATTTTCTTTCGGGAAGAAAGCAACATACGCCGAGAAAACCTGGGAAGAAGACGTCTTTGTTAAGGCGGCAGGAAATTCGTTCTCGCTAATCGGAGGAACAGTTTGCGTCCGAAATCGACCCTAACTAGAGGCAGCGAAGCGACGAGCCCCGGGAGTCGCATTAACACTCTTAACACAGCCTCTCTATCGCGGCTAATGGAGGTCCCCGGTTTCGAGTGCGCTGCTCCATGGGCGTGCTACTTAACCCGTACCTATCTGCGATTACCATGGGAGAAGGTACGAACGAGCTATGGTGGTAGGGATGAACATGTAACCAGCAACAGTCAAACGTCCCCTCTAAGCCCAATCTGCTTCCAATTTTACTAAAACCGTTGGACCAAGGTTTTAGTTAATCCTCATTGATGTGTTGCAATTCTGGAATCTGCATGGTTCGTCACATTCCATTAATAACCATATCGCGTGTGCCGCATCGTTTCTCGTTGCATTGCAAAACGGCATCATTATTGGAAAATTGTATTCGGTTCATGGAATTCGAAAAATCCCTCAAACGCACACTCCAAATTGTTTCTCACTATAGATTAACGATATCTAGTAATTATTAATTGGCATACTTTGTTCCTATTTCAAATTAACTCATTGACTGCCAACTACGAGATATATCGTGGTTGGTTATAATTGATAAAGGAATCAGTTTGCTATCGTTTGAGATAGGAATTATTAGAAATGGTATTTGCGCTATGTTTGAAGCTAAATGTTATTGGATTTTTTTGGAATTCCTTCAAAATAAAATTCTGACGACCAAGACAAGACGATCTAAATTTTCCTTGGCAGTGAAGGGGTTAAACGTGTATTCTCTATATAGTCTTACTTGCATAGATGAAAATTTGTATAACTAGAATAGGTGTGGATTAAATAACTACAAATTCTAAATCGTTTTTCTCTCAAGGTTAACGATATCTGGTAATTATTAACACTAGATTTACGAAACCCGTCAATTTGACGGGTTAGTTGCTTCAATTATACGATATTAACAGATTTAATCAACTTATATTAAATTTGTTAATATCGTAATTGTTTTTAAATTAAACTCATGGATTTATTTTTTAACGAAATACGTAGTTTTCGTTACCCGTAAATCTGACGGGTCTTCATAAAGATAAGTATTCAAAAACGTCCGCAAACCTAGTGTTAAGTGACATATTCTGTTCAAATACTTGCAAGGGTGAAAATTGGCATAATTAGAATAGGTGTAAAATAATTAGTGATTGTAAAAATATTCAGATTCTGGAATTTAAAATCGAAAAAGTGGAAAATAGTAGTAACAGGTGAGTCATTCGATTGAAAAATTCGGGTAAAAGAGTTATAGCGATTTAATAACTAGCAAAATTAGAAGATTCGAAATAATTTGATAAACGCACTAGTAACTACTTATAGTTTTCCACGATTCTTTAGATCTGTATTGTAAAGATTGACAGTTATTTAGTATAAAACATACAAGAAATCTTTGTCCGCGTGGAAGATGTAATTTTCTGGATATTTCGAGGCTAACTGCCGCTATTAAAAATTTGGTAATATTAAAAGACAGAGAACCGAGAATCGAATCTTCGCTAAAGGTTAGAAGCTTGGAGGCGGAGCGATATTTTCGCAAAATCTCGGCTGTCGACGTCAGTTTTCCCCCGTTGCCGGATCCCTCTGACATAATTAAATATTACATGAGTCCCTGTTAGTGCTGCTCCGCCGGTCTTCCGCTCGGAGATTAATATTTCACGGGAGTAGGAGCGCGGCCATGTCGCGAGAAAAACACTTGGCAAAAATGGCGGCGTCGGCGCCGGACGCCGTTGGAAATTCGACTTGACGCGCTTCTTTTTATTCAATAAAGATGAGTGAGTCCTGCACGCGTGGCTTCGCAACCAGGGAAGACTGGAAGGCACCGTGGCTGGGGTGCAGGAGGGGAGAAAAAATATTTAATGCTCCTAGGAGGAGGAATCGAACGCTCAACTTGCGGAAGAAGGTGCGCGCTTCAGGTGGAACGCTTCAGAAGTTTGTAAGACGTTCTTAAGTTGCTACTTGGCTTGCTATATTGGCTAATTTATAGCGTTTCCGAGCGCTGGCTAACTATAGCGTTCCGGAGTTGTTCGTTGAATAGGTAGAAAGCGTTGTTACCGTAACGAGTTGCTTTATTCGAGCAGACGAATCATCGAGAATTACTATTAAACCGTTTCCTATGCTTTATTCCACGCGATTAGGCATAGTTTCTTCGAGTTGCAAATAATCCTAGCTTGGACACGAGGAAGACGCGGCAGAGCGAAAGGGTCGTGATCAACGACACGCCATACACGAGGAATTTAAACATTTCGCAGCGGGTTGGAGCTCGCTGTACGTTTCAGTTGCCGGACAGGGAGAAATTGAAGGCCGTCGGAGAAAAATAGTATCGTCCCCGGATGCGGTGGCGCAGGGTGTTTGTTCGAAAATGCAAATTTGGCTCGCAAGAAATACGATTCGATTTTCTTTGTCTCCTCTGGCTCAATTTCCGAGATAAGTCAACGTTTCGGTGAGAAAGTGGCCTCCCGGTTCGTCTCTGCTCCTCTGGGATCCCGCGAGCGTTCGTGTATTTTCACGCGATAAACGAAGCGTCTGAAATATTTATTTAGCCCATCTACCACGATCTAGCAGTCGGTCTAGTCGCTTCCACGTCTAATTGCCTCGGATTACTCTGCTCTTTATTGCTCTCCGGTAAACCGTTCGAATCTTTTTCTGCAACGTTAACGACTTTGAAAATTACTCGGCCGAGCTGTAGACGACTGGCTCGGTGCTCGAATGGGCGCGAAAACCGAACGACACCCGGTGCACATCGTGAAAAAGAGTAAGCCCCGGTAATAGGATTACATCGTGTCGAGCGACAGATTTCGACTAGATATTCAACTGGCCTGGAGCTTCAATATTTGACAATTCGAATTAACGTTCCTACGATTCCCGCTATCGATTCGCTGCTGCGAGCGCGTGTTTCGTATAATCCACATAGACGCTGCTGAAAATCGCCGGAACGTTTGTCATAGACCGCTACACGGAAGCTTTTTCGCGAACAATCCCTGGACTCGCGTGAATTTCGTCCAACGGGTGTCCCGTTGCAACCCTAGTATCCGTGTTTGTATCGTGTTCCACTGCAAGCAACCATAGATCTTCACGCCCCCCTCCTCCGAGATTCACCCTCTTACGTGGGGCCTTTTCTTCGCCGTAAATCTCGCGGTTCGCTTTCAGCCTGGATTGCCTCGCCGGACGCACAACCAGCATCGTCTAATTAGCTTTCTGTCCAATTAAGGCTGCCCTAAACGATTCGGGGAAGCAAGGAAATCGGGCTGACACTTGCCGTAGTGTCGCGGAATGCTATCTCTTCGTTCGAAACGTTCGATCGGATGAATATAAGTACATATAACCCTCCTACAGCACGATTCCGCTTTAAAGCGACAAGATATATCGCGGGAATCCTCGTAAAACACTATTTCGCTCTAACGTGATAAAGAAATTACGAAAACCTTTGTACAACACTGTAGTTTTACAGCAATAAATAATACGATTTTTTGTTACACACATTTAAAAACTAAATTACCATAAAATAATGAACTATAGTGGCTTTACGTGAGAATGTACAAACAAATTAACAAAGGTATTAAGAATGTATACTTACGTGAAATTTTAAAAAATATTTGTTTTCGTTAAATTTTCGGAATGAGATCCCTTTTTCGTCTCTGGCTCTCGTATAATAGGGTTGCATGCAACACAGGATTTTTTAAGAAGCTATCTACTGTGTTATAAGAAGGTTACCTCTACTATACGTTCGCGGGATTCATTTTCAGCCCTTGCTGACGGTCCTTGTATTATAAACGATGTCCATTATTGTCCAAAACAGTGACAAAGATCATCGACTTGCAGTAACGAGATCAAGTGAGATAGTGTGGAGACTTGGATGATGGTAGTTTCATTGATAAAATAAATTAACGATACAAATCGGCTAATTGTGGCCGTTGTTTATAATCGAAAATGAAACCCGCTGTGCCAACTCGGTGCAAACGCATAGTAGCTCGTCGTTATGAACGATGATCAATTTCGAAACTGACAGGCATAGTTCTTTCTGTAGTTGGGAAATTGGAATCGTTTAAACAGCTGATTCGATTGAACCCCGGGTTAACTCGTTCTAAACTTTGAATCAAGATTTCTCGCTATTTTGAAACTAGATTTCACTTGCCAAGGGATGAAGACTATCTTCCGGTTCAGCGGATGATCAAAGGATGAATACTGATGTAAATGATAAGTAGCTTTCAAAAGATGACTGGAAAGTAACGCGAAGATGGGCCACGAGGATAAACATAGCGGAATGATCAAATATTTTGATAATTATAACGATATCAGAAATTTCAAAGGACGAGAAAGTGGACTGCAGTTTCGGAGAGTCTGACAGTCTCGAGCAGCTGTCGTTTGCAACGAAACTTCGGCGGTATGCTTCTATTTTCTATAGCAACGGCTACAATAAATTGAATTCTACGACGAGCTTTAGCTGCACGTAAGGAAATCGCGAAATTATTCACGATGTATGCTATTCTAGAACGGCCGGTTCATATTTTATTCAGTGCCCATAAATTTCAAATATTCCATTAAGCCTGTTCGCGAATTAAGCTCTCAACGATTCCGCGAAACTTCGAATATTTATCTATTAACCCTTTGACTGGGCCGCGATCTCGGAGAAATCCGTCATTATACACATCGCGATCGTGTCATGCAGTCGCTGCGATTGGTCGTCCACTGAATAGTGACCAAAAGAGTACTCGAAGATTTAAAATGCCATTCTTAAGGTTTAAAGAAATAATAATTGCAAATAAATTAAAATGTCCATTTTTCTATTCATTTTAAGTAACCTTTTAAACTACCGTGTATAGCTAGTTTTAGAGTTGATCTAATGTCGAGCTCGTATTTTAGAGTTGTTATATTCTAGACTTATCGTCTCCCACATATTTGTATTATTAATATATTTCATTAATAAGATCATCATCCCATCTCTCTCTCTCTCTCTACAATACACAGATACACAAATCACGCCTCATCCAAACATTCCTGGCTCTCAGACCACAGATTCTATGACAATCAAACTACCGCAAACCCGACCTAACGTTATACTCGGAGCAGAGAAAACCAGATCCGTCGTGTATGGCTGTCATGAATCGTTAGCTCGACCTACATATAACAATTTATTTCGCTATGGTCAGGAAGGTCCGATCCGCAATCGTCGAGCTCATTTCCTGCCTGCTTTCCTGCCATACCACTTGCCCGAGTAATCAAAGTGAAAATAAAACCACGCTAACCGTTAATTTCCGAAAAAGGATCTATCCTCTTGGACAGGTAGCTCGATATCTAACCGGGTTAGACCGTGATCCATAGATCGTGGATAAAAGTAGAAAATAAAGCTTTATAATCCCGAAGAGTTCTGGAACAAGCTACTAGCATTGTTCGGCCACAACACGGACAACGTGTAAAGGTGGAGAGGATGAGCTATCATATCCCGGCTGGCTAGCACGTAAAACAAAATGAAAAATCGAATCTCGATTAGGTCGATCCTCTCTGGCAGGGCACATCGTGCTACATCTCTGCCTTGCCACTTCACTCATCGTTCACATTTCCTTCCCTGAATCCTTCTTATTCGCAGCATTATCATAATGCCATCGGCCGCTACGTGACAGGAAAGACGTATTATCATGGCTCGCTCCAGTTTTCCGATCCTTCCCGCAAGCTTATCGTCCTTTCCTTCAAATCAACATGAATTAGTCGTTGTACATCGTAATTTTCAGAAATGCGATAACCCCGACTGCTAGAACAGCTGATATACCGCGGTATATTATAACAGAACGAACGAGAACGAGCTTAGCCCGAAATCGAAATTTCAGGATCGTAATTTGAAATGTTCGGTTTAACAAAGAGATACCGGTCAGATTGGAAAGTATAATCGAACCGATAATCGTTGAAAGGATAAATTATATTTCGTATAACAATTTCTGACAAGCTTTCTGTTTCCGCTGGGCTGATACGCAAGGAGTTGTGTATCATTTACGTATGAGCGAGAGACTCTTCGTGCAAGTGTTGGTAGTTGTTGGAAACTTTGTTTCGAACGTTAGTACATGCAGACACTCGCTTTGCGTACCACATTTACCGGCAGAAGAATTGCTACAACTACGGAAACCAGTTCCATTCGGTGTTTCCGTTTTCAGGCCTCGACAGATACTCTTGCTACATTTTATACATTTGCTTCTATCGTCGAATAAGTTTACCTTTAATTGTTTCTCACAGGTTTCATCGCTTTAGTCGTATCGGTCATGATCGTTTCTGGAATTTCTATTATACAAAGCTACGTTAAATCACTGTTTTGGCAACTACAGACGTTATTAAAGGGATAATCGTGAGTAAAGAGAGAAGAGTTCGTGACACGTCTAGCAAAGAGTTCATTGGTCGAAAGATATGTCGTCTTTTTTGGGCCTAACCCTGTGGGGTCACCGGAATAATTGGAATAATTCTCGCGGTGACTTTAACGAACGAATTTTAACGACTAACGCGGATGAGTATGCGTAGTTCCGAATAGAAGTATAATACTTGAAGATTGAACTGTATGAAATAGAATCTTTATTTTGTGCTTTGAAAATATGGGTTGACTCAGGATGGGCTATCGGTGGATTTTGGTTTATTTCGGATGATGCAATAGGGAAAGATATAGAGAGTTATCCTGTATCGGTTGGTTCTCGAGTCATCATATATTTCGGGAATGATAAAGTTATCTTTACACAAAAACGAGGACTCTCGATGTCAAAGTGGAAAGTATGGAAAGTAACCAGCGCATCGATGAATGCATTTAATTAGATAAACTCCATTCTTTTGATCCCTTACTTATCTTTATCACTCTATTGCTCATTCGAACCTTCACCATCCCTGCATCCTTTTTTCATCTTCGATTCTTAGTCAACCCTCACTTATTTTCTGAAACAATATTCGGACCCTCACCTTGGTTTCTCGGAAGTCCTTGGTCAATCCTGTTTACCCGTTTATCCTGTCTAAGGCTGGGCCTTTTTGACAAGTCCTAGGACGAAACACATCCTTTCCTTTTCCTTTCTTCCCTTCTTAACACCGAGGATATAGGATATAAGATACCGAGGATGGAGGCATAAATATTTCCATCGTCCAAAAATCAGAGATTCTTTCTTTTAATAGTCAATCTGAAGCACCGGAGCGTAATATCCTGACACGTACTCGGTAAGTATCGTCATCAAAGAAGTTTGTCGCGTAAATTTGTAAAAACGGTAAGAAGTTTTGGAATACAAGAGACGTAACAGGATATCTCCAGTTCTAATATTCGAAGCTGAGACACGGTTGAATGCCACTTCGTTAACCCGTTGGAAGCAGTGGCACGAACGAAAGGAGTGGTAGCAGAGGACCTAACCTAGCGTCGATGTTCGCCTAACTTCACCGCAGAAATAACTTGCCCTATCACGGCGCATATTCGAACATATATATTACCCACGTTACATTAAGCCAGAACGAAGAGGGGAGGCAGGCTTACATCGGTAGTTGCAAGAATTTTCAAAGAGTTTCCTCTCGGTAACGTCTAAACGCGTTGAATTCCTGTCGGCGGCTCCCACAGGAACGGGAACGGAAGCGGATGGTTGGCAGGGCGCCAGACGACACCTCCAACTTCTTTCTTGCGCGTGTGCGCGTCCACACGCACGTGTGCACACACATGTGCAAAGCCTAGCTGTAACAGCGCACGGTTTCTCTCTATCCAGCGGAGGCCAAGTAATAATCCTAACTCGCGGGTTAGCCGGGCTTAATTAGAACAGGGGTTAGTGGCTTGCTGGTTATAGTCGCGTCTCCACTATTCGATACTGGCCACCTCGCTTCATTTTGCACCCTTCCCGGCCTGGAAGAAGCGGCTGTCTTGATAACGGACGACCAGTCTGCAACTGATACCCGCGCGTTGCGCATTATTGCCAGAAGTTATTGTTCTAACATATTGCCAGGCTGATGGACGTGGTTTAAGCTGTATACTTTGTTGAAAGTGTTTGATACTGACGTACTGTAGATCCGAGGCAGCCAAGGGATTCGACTAGTCTGACGTAACGCAGGTAATTTCATTTCCAAGAGTGAAATACAGAGCGATTATTCGCGTTGTTAATCCACTTAATGATCACGTCTAGGTGTCGCGATTCTTATGGAAGTTGCAATGACAACTTTTTGAACATTCTCGATGGGTCTCTCGTCATATTCGCTAAAAGTTTTGCCTGAAATCGTGGTATCGTGGATTGAGAGACTCTAAGAGGAGAAATAGCGTCTAGAGCGATAGTAGCACGAATGAGTGTATGGTTTTATTGTTAGTTCTAAACGTTATAAGCGAGTGATGAACGTTTGATCAGTTTCTCGTAGCCTAGCATTCGACTTGGATGATATCTGAAGTTCGTGCAAGAAGATCGGGTGAACGGTATATTTATGGCGGTGCCGAATGTAAATGAAGAGTGAATGTCTAGGAACCCGATCGAGTTTTCAGGTTTTTCAAAAAGGTGCAATTGAGGGATAAATCTAAGTAATCTGAGTATGACAAAAAACACAATGCACGTTTAAAACAACGATGAAAGTCAAAAGGACTCTTATTTTCGCGATTTCTGGTATAATTTATATGTTTTATTGAAATATGCTGTTTTATTTTCATTATATCGTATTAATTAACACCAATTGCAAGCACTGTATTTAGGTATACATTACAGACCAGTAGTTATAGTGATAAATAAGAATACAAGAACGAGTGCAGGGCAATCAGTTAAAGTTGGAGAGAGTTACAGCTAGAGTGAGAGTTAGATATTCAGAGAAGGAGTCACTAGACTAGTTGTACCAGTGTGTGTTAACCAGTTAACTGTGACTGACGAGTATACTTGTCATACGAAAAAAGTAGTGAACATTGGCTATTTAAATTGTGATTTTTGTGAAAAACAAAACATATTCTGAAATTTCAAAATGTTTAGAATATTTAGAGATCAGGCTGGAATAAAACACACAGATAAAAAATATGAAAAATTTGAGATTGACACATGGATCTCCGTATGCGCCGGTTGAAACAGCGTATCAGTTTGCATAGCGAATTTATTTATGTGCGATGATAACGTTTTTTAGATGTCAGCGCAAAAGGGTTAAAAGCAAAAGTCGGAAAGCAAATTTATGACAGGGTTCCTTCAGGGATGGTTGGTCATGGGACAAATGCGTGACGCTGACCAGGCGCTAAGCCCATTGATGGTTGCTGGCCGGAAGTTACTTGGCTATCGAATGGTGTAAATGCCAAATTATTGATATTAGAACCATGTGCTGACATTAAACAAATGACCTGATGTCGTGCTGCCTAAGGTATAGTCATTTTATTGATAATTTTATATAATAAACCCATCTGTTTGATCCAATATTGTAACAACGACACTTACTCTGTGATCGACGAGTATACTTGTCATCTCTCGACTTCCGCGACATATATAAGTGTGCGCTCTCAAAACTGGTTAAAATGAGTGAAAGGTTAAAATAGCGATACTTAGCAGCGTAAGAGTCAGTGAGTAGCGAGAATAATTAGTAATGAGAGTTGTAACAGCGAGTGTGCGTAGAATTTGAAAATCAGAACTCTATTTTACATTAAATAAATCTGTTATTGCTCGATTTCCGCGACACACATAAGTGCACGCTTTCAAAACTGGTTAACTGGTTAAATAGCGATACTTTGCAGCGTAAGAGTCAGTGAGTAGCGAGAATAATTAGTAATGACAGCTGTAACAGCGAGTGTGCGTAGAATTTGAAAATCAGAACTCTATTTTACATTAAATAAATCTGTTTTTGTCAAGAAGAAGCGTAATTTCTTAATAGCTTGGTAGATTCTCGCCTGTAAGGGATTCGCTTAAGAATAATCCTACGATATTTTTAAGAACTCGAATTTCGCCGATGATAAGAAAACAATTGCGATACCCGAAAAACGGAAAAGTCCGTGGAAGAAGGGAGAAACCGGCGGAAGAAACAGGGAAGAAAGGAAAGAACGGAACTGGGCCAAAAGCAAAAGACAGTCGCGGAGGAAGAAGCAGCTGACCAGAAAGACACACCGGAGAAAGGACAGACGTCGCTGAGACCGGGATCCAGGGAAAACTGCTGTCGCCTATGGACGAATGCAAAAGAAAGCGGATTCTGGCGGACAGGGTGAACGATTCTCTTCCAATTGGCTGACAATGGCGCGAGTGTAGCCGGCCAGGACTCGATCAATCGGCCTTTTTGCGACTCGTCGAAACGCGCAGCGATCGGATGGCGTTCGATAAAACGGCCTGACACGCTCTCGAGGCCGCGGCAAAAATGACCAGACACAAAGGAAGATCCTTTGTGCGCCCTACACGACACCGGCGACGAAGCTGACAAGGGGAGACAGCCGACACAAAGCGCGTTCTTTCGTGCTGGTAATAACTGCACGCTCGCAAATTTCGCCGCTGCAACCCCTGCTGCCTGGCACGCGTCCCTTCGAGATGTTTTTATTCGACTGGTTGACCATACACGGAACGAATTTCGGAGGAATTCGAACCACCAGGCTCGGACGGCCCTGCGGTGATTTTTAAGTCGCAAAAAAATATTGGATTCCACGATGGCCTTTGTATTCGCGCCGGTTTTGCCATCGACTAGCGCACCTTTGTGGTATTTTAAACGAGTATACGAATATTTCTAGAAAACGTCCGAATATCTTCGCAGAATTCTAGATATCTTTCGAAAACGTAGAAAAATATAGTCTCCTGTTGGTGTTGGTTTAGAAATTACTATAGACTGCTGCAGTACACAAAGATTCCTAACTCACCATGCTATGAAATTCGAAGGAGCGGGTTTGGTCGATCCTGCTGTGATTTTTAAGTCGGAAAAAATATTGGATTTCGCGATATTCCTTGTATTTGCACGAGTTATGCGACTAACTAGCTCACCTTTGTGGTATTTTAAACGAGTGTATGTATAATATTTCTAGAAAACGTCCGAATGTCTTCTAAGAATTCTAGAAATTCTTCGAAGAAGTAGAAAAATTTACTTACCCGTATCGAAGCGTTGCTGTCGGGTTTGGTTTAAAAATTACGACAGACTGGTGCAGCGCACAAGGATCCATAACACACCATGCTATCCTTTATTTCTGCAACTAAAAGAATCGGAATGTTCGTTACGATTTGTCACATGGAAAGCTCCAATACAGATTAGCTTGTATTTCGTTCTAAACAAAGCGCTGCCTGCAATCCTTTCTTTTTTTTCTCCCAATAAAATCGGAAACCTATCCCAAACGGGTATCGGTTCTGCAGCCTCCTCTTAGCTTCGCATGACCCTAAAATTTTCCTCCTGGTCTTCTGCGCGAGATGACCTGAAATACCGCGAAATTGCGGCGACTTTCAGACACGTACTTTCCCGCAGCCTTTTGCCAAAGACTATCCATCCCGTGAACGTTCAAACGTCTCGGAACGATTCCCCGGTCGCGCGGCAGAAACAAAGGCAGAGAGAAGGGAATGGACGGGAAACACAAAGCCCCACCCAGTTTTTAAAGGGGTTAAGCGGACCACCATCCGGCCAGAGTGTTGCAGTTGAACGAACCCCGCTGCTTCGACGGGTCAGCTGATCCGCTTTGCGATTTTACGGCTTCGCCCCCGCAACTTTGCGATATTGTTGCAATAAAACGCGCTTGTATATATTACCCGTTCCGCAGTTTCTTACCGAGCTGTACCACTATCGAACGAATAACGTAGCTGCGATCTCTGCGCAATTACTCCCATGGTCTATCGAGTCTCGTTGAATAGTCCCGCGTGAAATATCATCGGGAAGATAGACAGGAGTCCTCGACCCCTGAGTTCAGGCGATGTACTTCGCGTTGTGAAAACAATATGTGTCAGTGGGGATTGACAGCGGTATTCCGAATGTGGCGGTGTTTTTAATTCCAACGTACGCGCTACGCACAAAGGATCCTTCGTTCGATCCTTTTTTCCCTAGGATTCGAGTATCGACAAATTTTTCTGGAAAAGATTCGCGATAAGCAAACGACACGCGAAAAGAGTACCTCAGATCCGCGCCGAGCAGATTGATACTCGTTTGCCTCTCGTCAAAGGGAAACGTTCCCGTTCCGAGGGACGCGTTAACAGTTGCCCGATTTCTCTTTGCCATTTTTCAAATCCAATCGCGACCAAGCAGGCACCGGGGTGGAAAAAGCCGCGGTACTAAAAGGGAATAATCAATAGCAGCGCGGCAGCGATGAAAATTCACGCGAACTTCAGGACACGCATTCGAGGCACATTCCACGAACAACAACAGAGGAGAAAGCGAGAAAGATAAATGCGGAAACAAGCGGAGAGGTGAAACAGGATGGAACGAAAGCGGGTCAACTGGTCTGCGTTGAAAAATATGTAACTTCGGTCGAGTGCATATCTGCACCGCTGCGAATCCTAGTAATTTTTACGTCTATCTGCTGCCCTCTGTACAGCTATGTTCTCTGGCTATGTTCTCGATCCTACTGCGGCCAAATTCATATTTTTAATTGCACGACAGCGTGGCGGAAAAGGGCGTGTGTGCGTTCACTCCTAGGTCACCGCAATTCCACACGAAGTTTTTCAACGCTTGCAAATGAAAAATCGAATGCTCAATCGTGTTATCCACTTTACTTTTTAATGTAATTTTCGAATCGATATTACGCACATGAACATAATTGGTTTTTCATTTCATTTTCTTGTTGTATGGCAATAAAATATAATTTTAATTAACACTGGGTTTACCTGTCGATTTTACAGTATTGTCAAATGTCGATTGTACGATATTAATATATTTAATTAACTTATATTGTGTCAGTTGATATTGTAATTGTTTTTAGATTTTAAGTTCACCCTTTTCTTAAATACGTGGTCTTCTTTACTCTAACGGGTGTCCGTAGTAATAGCTATATGAAAAATGTATAATTCAATTTAACCATTTCATAGCTTTCAAATTATTCACAGACATTTCTGACTGATGATAAGGGTGTTATTAATATTTTGAAACATGTTCAAAATGAACTATCAAGTAATAAATAACCTAAATTTCGTGTCTATACCATAACCTATGTCTCAACAGATTAATGGGATGGATAGTACTCACTAACTTACCTCGAAAATTATCAGAAGTTTTCGATTTAAACCAGTAGACATATACGTAAACATGATTTCCAATAATCATAAAATACATACACTACAACAAAAGTCACTTTCCCTATGTTCCAAAACTATAGAAAACGAATAAAACACAAATTACTGAAAACATGACAGCAGATTCACAAAGCGGATGAAAATAGATAAAAATAAGCGAGTATCATAATTTCCGTTGCTAACGAAAAGGTTGATATATTAATTGTTTTCAAATTAAACTTCTCCTTTCGTTTTAAAGAAAATACATAGTCAATCTAGTGTTAAAGGAAGGAAAAACTAAGCACAGAACGGATTAGCAATACGTGGCCTGAACTCGAATAGTTGAAACGATACAACGATTTAGGCTGAACGAAAAACGAAAAGCTTATCTGGCACGAACGCCTGATCTACCTAACATTCTGAAATCTCAACGGTTTCAAGCGTAATCTCGAATGAACTGGTGCACGGCGACACGGTGATCCTCGATGGATTAATACCACACGCGTTCTGGCTGTCTGTGTTGGCGAGAAAATTCCGCTTAATTTCCTACTTCGTGGGAGAAAAACGCAGCTAGAGCGCGAACAAGGAAAAAAGAAGAAAGGGAACGGCACGCCACGACGGCAGAAATGGACGAGCGAGATGAGCCGGGCCACTGTACCAGCTACAGGTACTAATTGCTTTAATGAGCAGTGGGCGCGGTCGCTTCTATAAAATTTCTCTGTGACGGCTAAGGCGCCGGACCAGCTGGAAGCCAGACCCAGCTAGCCCTGAGTAAAAGATGGCTACCTAGGATGAAAAAGGGCATGCGAGGGACGAGAGTGGAGAAAGATGGGTAAAGGACTGGAAAGATAAGGAAGACTGAACGTTGCGGGTGAAAATAGGATTGTTCGAACAGATGTTAAGCACTGAAAGGTTAAGAATTAATACTTCAAAGGTAGATCTATCACTGCTTGATGCGAGTCACAGCAAAACTGGTAACTCTATCGTGGTATTCGAAATTTCGAATGTTTCAACTCGTAGTGTCTGAAAGTCGATAAATCTAGGAACTACGTGAGTGCGATCCAAGCTAATTTTTAGAATTATTAGAAGTAGATTATAAAAATTTTATTTTATTAATTCCTAGATTAACTATATTATATTCAGGTATTTCTGCAAATTTTGAATTAGATATTGATTGTTTGTTGGTGCAATCTGAATATCATTTCTACGTGTCCTAAAAATAATGCGAGATGCTATCGTATAGAAAACAGCAAAAAGGTTCTAAATGCAACAACGAAATTGATAGTAATCTGTCTGCGGTAACGATAACACGGGACATCGCTTCGTTCAAACAAACATAACTTCGTTAATTTGAAGAATTCAGATATGTATTTTCGAAAGTACATTGTTTAAGATATGCAAAAGCAAAATTCATTTTTTCAGAAGTTCACACTAGAAGACTTTCTTAAATGTGTTTAGAGCCTAGGACTTATGAAAGTGACAGCGTGCAAGGATTTTATCAACGAACTATTTAGTCACTTATAAGATGATATCAATTAGATAAATTCCAGATCGGCTGCCTTTTCCTTTAGTATATATGCTGTGGTTCTGTGGAAAACTTCCACCATATCAGTTAACTTTAAATAAACGCTCGACACCAGTCAACAACGCTACGTCAACAACACTAGATCAACTCTAAAGATACTGGCTAGCTCAACATAAAAAAAAAAAAACACTGGATCAACTATAAAACTAAACCAACTCTAACTCAGCAATACTCTAGATCAACTCTAGATTAACTTTGCAACAGAACAGCAACACCAAGGATAGATGGCTACATAGGAGTCTACGTAAACAACACTAGATCAACTCTAAAGATACTGACTAGCTCAACACACACACACACACAAAAAGAACACTGGATCAACTATAAAACTAAACCAACTCTAATTCAGCAATACTCTAGATCAACTCTAGATTAACTTTATAACAGAACAGCAACACCGAGGATAGATGGCTACATAGGACCCTAATCGTCGTGAGAGACAATCCCCCACATATTCATATTTGAAATGAAATTATAGGACAGAACTTTCCAGTAGTTTAACTCATTTGCATCATTGCTCTAAAGAAAGTCTTTCAAGGTTCTCATTGAAGTTAACTGTAACAAACAAACTCTTGTTTACAATCGATCCAGAAATTATACATATATTAAAACAAGATCATTCTGTATGATGCTATAGTATAAATATTTATTCTTTTACATAGTTGAGTAATAACTAAATTTAAAATAGGTAAAGCAACAGTTATTGAGTATGGATTATTCCGCTTAATGATGCAAATGGGTTAATAATTAGGTTTAGGAAGACTTGGACGCAGATC
The DNA here is from genome assembly GCA_002201625.1 of Euglossa dilemma. Taxonomy (NCBI): domain Eukaryota; kingdom Metazoa; phylum Arthropoda; class Insecta; order Hymenoptera; family Apidae; genus Euglossa; species Euglossa dilemma. Next base: position 420,734 of record NIJG01000014.1, on the reverse strand, counting down.
CATTGACTTAACAACTTCCACCATTATTGCTGAAACCACAAGAATCACTCTGGAAGCATCGAATTCGAACGGTGACCATCCCTGACGTGGAAACGAATTTTCCACGCTTCCAGTCGTTTTCCCATCGATGTCTTTCAATCTTCAGTGAAGCAGAATTAACTCGGGTCAACATAGCAGCTGCATTAAATCCGTTGGTCCCAAGGTTTACATCGTGGCCATCGATGTGCATGGTGCATTATTATTAGCACGTTAGAGCATACTAAGAGAAAGAGAGAGAGAAAAAGAGCGAAGCTGGTAATGGTCGTACCAGTCGGTTTCGTTGTCTCTGTCGAATTGCACGTCGACTCTCGTTGAACCAATCGCGTTGCTCGGCTTCTTTTTCAGCCTGGACTGCTCTTTTGCCCAAGCGCGAAAGTGCTTGCCTTTCCAACTTCGTTTTTCCTACCCTCTTTCGTCTTCATGCTCCCGTCATTTTCTTCCTCTGTCTGTTTTTCTTCCCCTCTTCTTCGGAGCAGCGTTTTTCCCGGGCTTCGTTTCATACTCGCCAATTTTTTATTCCCTACCACCACCTGCTCCTCTCTTGCTGTTTCGCTCTCCTCTCTCCCCTCTTCGCCTTCTCTTTGCTCATTTTCGTTATTCTTCGCCGCCCCTCCTTTTCCTCGTATTTTTGTTGCCCCGCCTCGCCCCTCCTGATGTTTAGTCTTTCACGTTCCTGCCCCGTGTTTCGCCTGTTTTTTCCGCCATTTTCCCCCTCGCGGCCTTCCTTTTTTCGAATTCCTCTCCTGTGCACGTTCGCTCGTCAAACTATTTTATCTTCCCGGCGCTGTTTTCCCTGCCGTGGAAAAAAGCCCCGAGCCGGGGCTTTTAATTCATCGAGATTATTCAGCCATCCGGATTTACAGACTGACTTAGAGCAGGAGTTTAATTGGCCACCGATCGGACGTCGATTTGATTTGGCCGTGGCACGGTACGCGCGTCCCCTTGAATTCCAATTCACGTTCCTTTGAAGGAAACGTTGCCGTCCCTCTGTATCTCGCGGTCAACCGCCGGGAAACGAGGGAGTAGCTGCTTTTAAATTATTTAAATAGAGATAAATCCCCGTCGTCCGCTTGTCATCGTCACAAAAGAGCCCTCGCACACGCGCTACGCGGCTGAAAGCGACTCGGCTTCAAGGAGGATTCCTCGTTTTGTCTTCTGTTTCTCATTTTCCTCCTTTCTGCGCCGTAACTCTCCCTTTCTTCTTATATAAGCCGGCCCAGCCAACGGATATACGAGCACCATAAAGCAGATCACAATGGCTCCTCCACCCTCACGCGGATAATAACGAATCACGATGGCTGTGGCGTTTCAATCAGCTGATTTGGCACGCGTGCGTCTCTCTTATCTTCGTTACCATCGAAACAGCTGCGTGAATTATCGCGCGCTGTTTTGCAACACGATTCTTTTCCCAACATCGCCAAGTTTTTCCAGTCGAATAATTTCGTGTTTTGTTACATTTCTCTGCTTATTCCGTGAGCGTCGTTTTAATTGCTCGAACTATTTCTCTGATAAGCACAGTTGTTACGTGCTCGTAGCCAGGTGCAAATCGTGTTTAATGGGAATTATATCTCGACGTTTCATCGGCATTCCGTCTAGCTTTTTCAAGGATTAATTAACACGGTGGTATTAATCTAGTACGTAGTTTGTTTATACGGGTGCATTAGTCGATAACTTTTTCGTTGATCGTTCGAATTGCGACGGCATCTCGCCGCTGGATGGATTTTAACTTCGAGAAAGTTCGAGGCCTTTCTCTAAGCAATTTCTAGACTTTCAAACAGTATCTCTGTCTAAGGCAGGGCCTGATACTTACTGAGAGTCCACTAGCAGGCCCAGAACGAAACACAGTCTCTCCTTTTTTCTCTTTCTCCCTCACGACACAACAATTTACTCAGGGGACTCCCATAGAATCAATTAAAATTTAGAAAACGAGGTTGAATATGACATAGAGTTGGTAATTAATGGTTGCATTTGAGATTCTTGAGAAATCTTGTTAATTTTGGGATTTCTCGTATTTTCTGAAGAAGCATGACAGATGTAAAATCTACGTATGCCTGTAAAATTGATCTGCAACTTTCTTGGGTACGTCTTACCGTCGTTCTGTAGCTTACAATTTATAGTGCATAGTAATTACTTTATTAAGAAATTCTTGATTGAAATTACAGTGCAGGTTACTAACCGCATACGATTAAACAGTAACAAACATATAAAGTTTAATATTGGTCACATTTATATACACTTATGCTAATACAAAGAAAGAATATACGTGTCTTTATGAATTACAATTAATGCACTCTATACTGTTCCGAATTTCGAACATACAATCATCACTGCATTTGTTTGGGTTACATTCATGCGACATAAAATAGTCATTTATTGAATTCTTTTATCACAAATTATAAAATATTGATATTCGCAGCTCCTCGTGTCATAGTATCTCACGAAAAACTATCCTTTTGATTTGTAATTACTCAAAAAACTGACATATATATAGAAATTTGAAATTTGCGAGAAAGTCTACGAAACTCCTTCAATATGAATCTATCTAGTAGCATAGATTAAATGATACCAAAACCTAATTAGCTATAGATCATAATACCAAGTATACATAGATTACGTTTATAAAAATTAATTCGTCACGATTTCAATTCGCGATATTTCATCGCGAAAGGAATGTTTTAAATCAGAGAACTTCTATGCTCCCATGCATTGCCAAGAGTGGATGGTAAGGTAAAACCATTTCCGAACGAGGAGGAACAATGGGGATAAGGGAAGAACCGAGTTGCTCGTTGAGGAACAGCGAATGGAAGAACCGGCAAGTGCATCCATCATGCCGCATCGATAATATTGTGGCAGTTGCTTGTTATTGGGGCCAACGTCGGGTTTCAATCGGCTGATTCGCGCTACCCACGCCATCGGCTGTTATCGATTTCGACACAAACACCGCGCGAGTATACTAACGGTCTCGTTTCTGCTAATGGACGAGCAGCACGTGTTTCGTCTGCGCTCATTATCATCCGAAATGCAGCGCGCAATAACCCAAGCACTCGTTAGTAAGGTCAGGATGTATTAATTGACAGCCCTGAGCACCTAGCAAATCACGCGGAAGATCCTACCTAGACCGCTGTCTACCACTATATTGACACCCCTGTATCGTCAGAAGCTGAAATTCTTTTTCAGTCGAACCGAGAGTCGTGGATGTCAATGAAGGTCTACTTCGCGTCACGCAATGGACTTTATTAACGACATGGAGGCTCTGATAGGAAGACACGACGTTTTGTCTAGGAAAAAACGGTCCTCGTCACGAGACAATTAACATCGTGATTTTGAACCATGAATTCTTGAGTCACCTAGATCATAGTACTACGGTAAAAGAATAATGCTAAAGTTAAACTACAGGAATGTTCTTTAGTCAGGTTTGGGTTCGGATATACATTGGATGTAGAAAATATTCGTACACCGATCAATTTAGACAAAATTTCGTGAAATGATTATTTTGATTATTTATTATTACTATTTATTATTTATTTATTTGTTATTATTTATGATTATTTTTTTTCTAACCCATATGTTGTCCATATTCTTGGAGATCACTAGAGTGTATGCAATGCAAAAAATAATCTGCTGATTGTATAATTTGTAAAATAAAGAAGAAAAATTAAAATATTGACAGAAATATATATATGAGGTTGACTTCTCAGTCTCTGGTTTATCTTGATTGTAAATTAGGGGTGACGAGGTCCTCTTTATACTCGCATTGCAAACGAACTCTTTTTTTCAAAGCCTAGCCCAAATGGCGTCGAGGTGGTCCGCGATTCATGGGGTGCCGATCGGAAAAACATAAACCAGACTCCCATTGACTCGAGAATCCTCGATGTCTATGGAAGTGAAAATAATGGAAAATACCCAAGGTTTTCCTTCCTGTATTATGCGTTCTTACTATGCGTTGCTGAATTCAAGTCCCCTATTTCGGTCGAGGGGTAAAGGAAGTATTCCTCTCGCTCTGCCTAACGTGACACTACTGTGGTATCGTGGAAAATTTCCACCATGTTCACGTAGGTTTACGAAGGCCATCGAGAGAAAACGCAAAGCCCAGATCAATCGGTAAAACCATTGGCGATGCGTCAGGCCCTTAACCCTTTCGCTACGGCGAACTTTTCCAAGAAATGTGATTATAAATTTATGACATATAGCTTAAGTTCGGAGGTATATTATATAAAAGAAGTTAAAATATTTTTTCATATGGTTTTCCAATCCTACTTGTCTTTTTTGATATAGAAAACATAT
>NIJG01000014.1:389180-407100 GCA_002201625.1 Euglossa dilemma | reverse complement strand
TGTATACTTTTCGATATTTAAAGATTTCACAGTTTATAGTTTGCTTACGTAATGAATTGTTATTGTAATAGTGTATTATGAAACTACGTTAATAAAGATTAGTATTGTTTAATCCATATACAAATCACATCGTAATACTGTCAAGCAGATTACGATTCTCCAGAAAGAAAGAAATTTTGTTAAGTACTGGTGTCAACACTGTATTAGCAAAATATAATATTACGTATTACATAATTCTGAATTCTGTCAGTAATATACACGCTATAAATAAGAAGGCTGAGCTCGAAGCGTGAAATATCGGGCGTAAATATTTTCATGGTAACTGTTTTTATTTAAAAAAGGCACGAGACAACGAATTGCAATCTTTATCCTGGGTAAATCTTTCGTTTAAATGCTCGGAAACTTGCTATCGAGCCGGTAACAAAGCAAAAGAAGCTTAATTATATGCAAGGGAAATTTGAATTCGCCACGGCAATGAAATCACGCTTGGAAATTTCCTTTTCTCGATAAGGGCGCCGACAACCGTCCATTACCAGCAGAAATATAATCGAAACTACTTTCAATAACAAACTCTGAAGGCCCGCTCGACGCACGCTCGAATTAAAATCTGTTTTCCCGCCCCGTATCGTTGATCTTCTCGCATAAAAATCGCGTGCACATCCAGCTGGCCGTGCAGCCGCGATTCCACTGCCCCTAACGATCCGTTATTACTTTGATAAAGTACATAAACACCAGTGAAGCGGTGCTTGTATTTTTTCTCTTCCCCATCACGGCACAGGAATCGAACGTACCGCCAAAAACGCGAATAATCACGCTTCTTTGTCGAATCCTTCCTCTAGCGATCGATAAACCACTCGATTCTTTAGTTCCTTCGTCTTTACCAAGAATCACGTACCCCATTTCTATAAAAGTTTCAGTTCTATAAGAGCTCTATAAGAGTTACAATTTAAAAATTTTAGGTCTTCGTGTCATTAATGTAGTATAATTATGAAATTGATACAGCTGGTGATTTATTTAATTATAAGACCATGCAAGTAACGGTTGAAGATATGAATTATCTTTTGATATATCTTATCTCTACTTCTACAACTCTTTACAGCTAATCGCTATAACAACTAATCCTTCTCGACTGCCTTCAACTCACTCAACTCCAGTCTCAACGCTTTCAGCTAAGAATTATCAAACTCAACTGAACCCTAAATTCTATCAACTAAGACTGACTTCAACGCAATGTTCCTTCTTTCACATCTCTTTCCCACCATACACACTCTTTTCCATCGTGACACATCGCCTACGATACAAAAGCTTATAAAGCTCTTACCATTCCAAGTTTCCAAATGTAAACTGTGTCAAATAGAAAATATATCCTGATATTTTGCCAATTCTTCAGTGATTAACTGACACATTGGTAGCACAATAGCATTTCGTAGTTTGTGGATACGCGCTATGCTTAAAATATATTGAAAAATGCGATTTAGTATTATAATAGTCTTGTCCTTCACAGAATTCTTCGATATTATTACAAATATGAATTTGCGACTCTCGTCTGGAATATTCGGAATATTCTCAAATTTCCTATTATTAGACACGCTATGTGTCGGTTGAGTCGACGACGAGAATTATTGTCCACTTACCATAGGTTTTTGTAATTGGTCATTTCCTAGTGGACACAGGTTGCACGTGAAAGCTCGGAATAGTAAGCGAAATTAATAGCTTGCCTCTTTTCTGGTACATTTTATCAGCGAAGCACAGGCTAGAAAAGGCAGCCTGTATACATATTTAAAGACAGAAGCACGAAAGGAGAGGAAAATCGATTCCGGGCACGAGGATAATAACTCTCGTTAACGGGGTCCAACAATTGTCCAAGCATCGTCATAAATCAAGTTGGTGCAGGGATTTTTGCGCTTCCTACTGGACAGATGGCACGAGTGGATAGCGAGTTCGTCGATTATGACCCGGTTACACCGTCCCTTTTTCACGCATCGCCCTGTCGGTTTCCACGAGGACGCTAATAAAAAAGTTCCGCCTGTTGGAAAAGTTTCACCCACGGGAGATGTTCTGCGTGTTCATTTGGGATGTTCCGCGGATTGAATTCACTGTGAATACTTTGTTAGGACTTCGCCGGAGTCGGGTTTGTGGCAGGGATAATTAGAGCCCGGCTGTTTTCCGCGAAGCGTTTAAAAGGGCAAACCATCGCCGCGAATCACTCGATTAAATTTCGAAGGCTAATGTAGCTTTTCCGAACACGTCGATGCGAGGATATGTCGAAATTCCGAACTACTTTTGCGACAAAAGATAGCACGTAAATGATACTAGAGACCCTCGACTTATTTGCCGTTATGGAATAAAGGTATTGCACGGGAAGACTTTAGCGCGAGTTAAGCGAAGTTCGAAAAGATGTAACTAGTTGGTAATAGTTTGGTTCGGGAGAAAGGTTTGGCAAAGGCATTGTAAAGGAATTATGTACGTTTTGGCAACTGCCGTTGCACGAAGTCGCGGTATTTTATACGGGCTTTTGGCTCATCTCGAGCAACTTACGACATCTTGCTGTTAGTGATAAGACTCGTCCAAGAAATATCTTTTATCTTTTTTCCAGACCACGTAGTTAAACTGCCTTATATGTACGTTGGGATATACGCGATTGGTATAAAAGAAAAGGAGACGCTGGATTGTAATATACGTTTATTACGAGTTACGGGATATTAAGAGTAAAGTGTGATTGTTACGACACAACGAAGAAGGTTAAATGTGCCTCTCTGTTCTTCTTATTAAATTGCAATTATCGGAAACGAGAACCGAAGGGTTGCAGCAAGTAGATCCAACAGACTAAACGTATGACTGACCCAATGAAATGTCAAACAGACGCGCGTCCATAAATCACGATCAAAATCAATACTGAAGGGCAACTTCTGTGCCTTCTTCCTACTTCTGCAGAAAATATCACATTTTTCCACTATCAAATAGTGCACCAACCAATCATAACATACTCAAACGAAACTCCAACAAACATCGAATAGCACAGACAGAAATCAATCGAACATCAGATAGAATACATCAAGAACTAAATCACTCATCAGACAAATCGCATTAAAAACGCAAGTCGACAGCGAACAGAACGCAGATTATGTATCATCAACCACTAAATCACCAAAGCAATGTAATAAAGTGTAAAACTTAAACTAGAGCACTTTATTATTAAACTTAATTAGCTCCGCGTCCCAACATTCCACCGCTGACACAAAATACGATACAGTGATTGTTATAATTATTGTAGCTACAGTTATTGTAGCGGCCATCGTTCTAACTTCGCTGTTGCATGGATTCTAATTTAAAAGAAGTTTGAGAGTTTTCTCGCTTCGATTACTACATATACCATGTCTAGACCTTCCAATAGTATCCACGGTTGAGGCAGGGAATTACTGATGAGTCCACTAGCAGGCCCAGAACGTAACTAATCCTTTCCTTATCCTTTCGTTCCTTTCCAGTAACACCGAGAATATCTTGCACTATAAAGACAACAATTGTCGTTGAAGGACCCCCAGACAACTAATAACAATTACATTGATGTATGATTATAGTTTCTATTTTATAGACCCTATAATCCCTATAGTTCTGACTACTTAACCCCCATAGTTCCCATGGTCTCTATATAGTTCTGACTACTTAACCCCCATAGTTCCCATGGTCCCTATAATCCCTATAGTTTTGACTACTTAACCCTCATAGTCTCCATAGTCCCTATAAACCCTACAGTTCTGACAACTTAACCCCCATAGTCCCTATAATCCCTATAGTTCTGACAACTTAACCCGCATAGTCCCTATAATCTATATAGTTCTGACTACTTAACCCCCATAGTTCCCATGGTCCCTATAATCCCTATAGTTTTGACTACTTAACCCTCATAGTCTCCATAGTCCCTATAAACCCTACAGTTCTGACAACTTAACCCCCATAGTCCCTATAATCCCTATAGTTCTGACAACTTAACCCCCATAGTCCCTATAATCCCTATAGTTCTGACAACTTAACCCGCATAGTCCCTATAATCCCTATAGTTCTGACTACTTAACCCCCATAGTCCCCACAGTTCCTATAATCCCTACAGTTCTAACTACTCAACCCCCATAGCCCTCATAGTCCCTATAGTTCTGACTACTTAACCCCCATAGTCCCTATAGTTCTGACTACTTAACCCCCATAGTTCTCATGGTCCCTATAATCCCTATAGTTCTGACTACTTAACCCCCATAGTCCCTATAATCCCTATAGTTCTAACTAATAAACCCCCATAGTCTCTATAGTCTCTAACTACTTAATATAGTGTCTATATTCTATAACTACTTAACCTCTTCCCATACCATGATAAATATGATACTCATGATGAGAATTTTGGACAAAACCTGAATATCGCGAGTCTCACTCGCACTCGACATTTCCGAACCAAGCGAAATATAAATATCACGAGTGGAACTCGTGGTTTTAATCTCAGGTCAAGTATGAATGTCTCGAATATCTCTATTGTTTATACAGTCAATGGAGACTTCTGCCATCAAATTACATCATTTCGTACAATAAAGAGAATTCGAGAATTGTCCACAAATTACTACAATTTGTTTCGAATACTGTCGTCCCATAAGTTCGTCCGCGGTGATATTTACATTCCTCATCACAATTTATAAACTATATCGATGATTAACGTCTTTGTCAACGAAATAGGAAGAAGTCTTAGAACAAAAGGGCGACTAAATTTTGTCTTAACATATAAAGGTTTATTCGACATATAATTTTAAATGGTAAAAGTAAAAACCGGAACGAATTTATGGGACGACCTAATAGAAAATCATAATCTCGGAAATTTATCCACCTCAATTCCCATGTACTCGTGGATTATTCAAAATATTAATTTCTTTGGCGATGGAAAAGCTGCAAAACGTGCTTTCTTCGATTCCTTAGATCTAGCCAGTGTACTCGCACCAGGGACTGGTCGACGACAGGGATAGGAATGGAATTGTTTGCAAACTAATCTGTCCTGGTGGCGAGTTAAACGGCACGCACACGCACACATGCAGGCGTGCCAACACACCGCATCACAGCACGGCGGGTCTGCCAACAACAGAATCGGGACAGGGGATCATGGCCCGGTAACTGAACACGCCATATCGCGCCGTGGATAGAGGCAGGCGCACAATTAAAATTTACTGTCGCATAACCACGTCTATCCGTTTCTGCATTGCGCGCAATTGCGTTCCAGTGGCGACACGCGGAAGATCCAGAGTTCAGCAGACTCTTGATGGAAAGATATGTTCCGTTTCTGTGCCAGTGTACACGGATTTGGAATACCTGTGTCCGAAAACAAGCATGCACGGCTTTGGATCATCGGATATAACGTTATCCACGTTACAATAAGGTTGCAAGTTAAATTAAGGGTATATTTGGATAATCCGGTGTATGAGAAGCAACTTGTTTCGAATTTCTTCTGAGGAAACTGTGGTATGCTTTGGTATGCAGCTTTCGTAGTTTGATTTATTTATACTTGAAGAATATTCCCAATTTTTTTTTTTAGGAAATTATTAAAAATTGTGGAAATTATACAGCCTTAGGTAGAGCATGCTTTTAAAAACTCGCTCGATTAATTGGCAGGATTTTGGACCAAGAAAAAAACTAGAAAGCTTTTTAATTGGTATAAATACAGCTATAGCATGGCACACCAGAATTGTGAAATTTCTAGAATAGAAAGGAATGGTAGCATTTCGAAATTTAAATATCGATTTTCATTGTGCTTTTCGTCTTTTGGGTGGTAAAGAAAAATAGAAAAAAAATATCAGATTTTGAAATCTGTGGATCATATAATCGAGATGAATCCAATGAAGATTTCCTTCTACTAAAACGCGAGATATCCCGTCAGCCATTTTTAAAAATACGGTTTCGAGAAAAACGAGTTTGAAGTTTCTGTATTCCATATTTTAAACATCTATAACATTGCTCACTTTACAAATTCAAATAAATCCTTTCACAGATATATTTTCGAAAGCTCCTAAGCCGGATTACAAAAACACCTCCTTAAATAATGTCACTGACTGATAATTGACCTTAAAGCTGTAAGCTCAACTAGACTCACATTGCAAGATCGTACATATTCTTGATCCTTGTTTAATAACGGAAAGAAAAAAAGAAATTGGAATCCCGAATATAGTATGTGAATTTCAGAGACTAATAATCAGATGAAAATTTATAGTCGAATTTCGAAAATCTACATTTAATAGCCTCCTTTCATCTGCCGCTATGATTGCACATAACACGGATAATTATGGCGGGAAATTACAAAAATTTCAATATAAACAAGATTCTACCTTTCGAAAAAAAAACTAGAAGAAAAATATACAAACTTTGATTTTAATTCGTTACGAAATAATACTTCAGTATATTAACACTATAATACACTATACCTACCGATACCAGAAGCAAATTTTCTCCCGTGGCCTATGGTATGTTGCGATTTTGCTAACGAGTTTATCGATTTACGTCAGAGACAAGCAACGGGGGTGGTGTCTATCGGGTATTTCCGGTCGGCAGAGCGGGCTTCCGTCGTCTTTGACTAAACAAACGGTTCGCGAGACATTCCTAGCCTAATGTCGCGTGCTGTCAGCGGTGCAGTAGTATTAGGTCGGCATTCTGCGGACGCTTCCACGCCGAATTGTCACACTTTTACTGCTCTCTGAGGCACGCGATGCCACGGAGCAATAAAACCGCCCCGGCCACGGGCAAAATTAGCGATGAAATTATTTCGACCGACTGCCCGTTGAAATTGAAACCCCGCCAAAACGGTTCGCGTAATTTCGTAAATTCGAAATCTCGAGCGCGGCAGGCTCGACGGAGCGGCATTTTTATTTGGCCCGGTCTCTCGTCGGCTGGTCGTTTCAACTTTCATTATTCAAATTGTTCGCAACAGCTCAAACTGTTCCGTCTCTCTCTCTCTCGCTCTCTCTCTCTCTTTTTCTCTCTATCCCATCTCCTGTGATGCGGAACGAAACGGTTATCATTATACGTTGGAGGGAATGTTCGGAGGCGCGCGCGTTATTAACATCAGCCCAGGAACGCGCACGCAATGAGGAATTCATCGAAAATTAGTCGGACGTCAGTCAATTGAAACGCACATGCAGGTTAACGGGGTTTAATTAATTTAGCCTGCGAACCGGTCTATTGGTTTGTTCTTTCCCCGAGATACCATTGTCGTCGGGCCCAACTGTTCTTCGCATTGGCATTCCACGTGAACGTACAGCCACGATTTAGGCTTTTCTTTTTTCTGTTGAGGTTCAGTGAACATAACAGGTCTGTACATAATTTCGTACTCATTAATAGCATGTATGAGATTCGTTGTGACTTACTACTAGACCAATAAGATTTCGAACCTACGTAAACTCGTCGTTTGACTGATGTATTAGTCAGTCTGTCACTAATCTTCGACAGGTTCGAAATATTATTGGTCTAGTAATAAATTATAGTGAATCCCATGCATGCTATTAATGCGCATAATGTTATGGACTAACCTGATATAATTTGAATCTTTCTTTATTTTAATATGTTACTGATATTGTATCAGGTATTGGATATTAGACACTGAATTCTAATTGATGGATAACAGGATTCGAGCACTATAGTCAGACTACCGAACATTGGTATGTAATTGAATATTTTATAGTGAGCAGTATATTAAATACTAGTTAGATTAGATGATGCGTGCTAAGATCAAACTGTAAAACAAAAATTGTATACCACAAAATGCGCAAAATCCACGATCTTGAAATCGTGTAGTTGTTACGGTAAATACGGTGATTAATCTGACGATTATGTATGTTTCTCGTTGGACACTACGACACAAGTGGATACGAAGAACGATATCTTATAATTCAAAATAAAAAATTTGTCTCGATGATAAGTTTTGAAATTTTAATTAAATGTTTTGAGACAATGAGCGGAAAATACGTTTCGAAAAGTGCTAATGAATTAATCAGTTCAATTTCCTTACGGTAAATGTCACGTTTGAGGATTGAATTAGGTGAAAAAAATCGTAACAAAGTATAACATAAGTGATATAGGTTTGAATTAGGTTTAATTAAATGTATCATCAGATATGTGATAATGGATTAGGATTATCGTTTATCGAAATACCATAATACGAATATATAAAAGTTTTGTTTAATTGTATATACATAAAATGTTAGCTAATTGAATATGATTATGTGATATTCCATATGTCTCATTCTATCGAATTACACGATCACATGTCATTTTTATATCTCTACAACTTCATACGCAAAATATTGCAAAAATACATTCACATCGTTGTACCATAATAGTACCTATACTTCTATAAGTAATGTTTTCTCTTACATAACATATCCCTCTTCCCTCATCATGGAGATATATAAGGTGAACGAAATTAGCACGTTCTATACACATGCAAACGTAATTATACACAAAATCATAACGAAGTTTCGACGCAAATTAGTTCACGTTCTAACGCAATTTGCTTAAATTTTGCTAAATTACTACCGAAGATAGTTTCATCTAGACATTTCACGATTTGATAAGCTTTTAAGGCTCAAACGTACAGCTTCCTCGCACTTTGCGCTGATAAAAATCGTCCCCCATAGATATAACATGATCGTCAAGCACACCGCGTCTTCTGATAATCTAGGGACCCTAGGTGACTCTGATACAGCAATTCCTGGTAGCTCACGTTCCCTTACGCGTTATGCGATCTGATATCGAGTAATCTTACGCCACGAAGCCAGGTAATATGACATTCACGAGACACGTGACTAATGCAATAATGCGTGCCGGTAGGGAACGGTACGAAAGCTTCTGGAAACTACATGCTAATTACGCGGAAATTAGAATTTAGATTAGCCGAATGTTATTTCTGACGCACCGCCGTTGTTTCGCAGGCCAATTAGCGTGAGCGAATTCCATGCAGAGGACAACTCAATGTTAATGTCAGCTTCCACAGAGAATTTCGTTAGTCTGGCCAACTTCGTTTTATTCCAAGCAGAACGAGGAGAAACTACGGAGGGATTGACATTGAAATTGCTGTAAGTATCGAAAAAAGGAATATTCGATACTCTAACTTTATTCCTTCTCCTATGAAAGCAGAAGGTCTTACAGGAAGTTAGCTTCGACTTCCAGTCGTCGATTGGAAGGAAATTGTTGCTTTTCCCCTTTCGCAATCACTTCCGCGGAAGGATAGACACTTGAAACTTTCCAGCTTTTTGCTCAAAGAAATATACGATATAGCGGTTTAACAAAATTTTGTGAACTTAATTGAAACGAATATATTGATATATTGATTCTTTTGTTAATTATTTCCACGCGAAAATTAGGGAACGAAAAAGAAAAGGGATTAGTATATTGCCACAATAATAATAATAATAATAACAATATCAATAATAATATATTACAAATGAATTGAAAATGGAAATTTTCTCTTTTATTGGTGCTTTAAAAATTTCAATTTTCGGATATCTATCTAACTTTAATTATAAGAACGTGGTTAAATAAAAAAAGAAACTTAGTAAGTAGTCTCGCGTATACAAGAATCAGGTCAAACTTGAACTAGGTTAAGATTAGATTAGTATTAGGTCAGTTTCAGACTCGGGATATGAGCATAATGTTGGTAAATATCGAATTTGGTTAGATCTAATTAGGTTTACATTAGACTAGAATTGCTAATTATTGATTTTAAGTTGGGATTTATCAAAGGAGATCTGGATAACACTTTGGCGAGACTGAACTCGAATAAGGTTCGTGTTTGTATCAGGTCAAATTGAGTTTGGATCGGGTTATTATTAAACTTTCGATGTATCAATTGTAATTTTTGTTTGGGTAAACGAGGTTAGAACTAGCGCCTAGGCGTATATTGCACTAGCAGGTAAGTTAGGTTATTACCAGAGTGAACTAGATCGAAATTAATATTAGGTCTCTGATAAGTTATATTAAGTTAATATTAGGTTAATACTAGTTTGAATTTACGAGAAACAAAGATTAATTTCAGGGATAGCTATAGCGTGTACCAGTGACACTAGAATTTCTGAATCATTATACACGGATTTTATGAAAATCCTTATTAACTTCCCTAAATTCCGCCAGAAACCCTCGGGTTACAAAATCTATGCATTTTGTTCCGTAAAACCAGTTACTTGCTAAAATCATGTCGGATTTAACATTCCAGATTGAATGATACAAACCTAATTACTAAAAATGACTCTAGAATTATCGATCTAACATAAATTAAACTTCTCTTATCTACGCTATATCATAGAGGTATGTAATTACAAATAAATTCTTTTATTAATTATTTATTATATACCACAATTTAAACAGCCATTTCCGTAAATGCCTCGCATGATAATAATTTTTTAGAATATAGCAGCGGGTTTTACTTTATTATAATAGCGACAGACTTGTTTACTGTTACGGTACTTTATTTAGACTGAAGTTTGTTAATATTATGGATTAATTAGCCATTAGGTCTCTTTCAGATCATACATATTACTGACTATACCCCTACATATGGTTATTTATGTATCGATAATACACGCATACATACAGCGTGTCCGTATTAATTTTTTAAGCATTTCCAGTAGTGCAACTACATAATGTTTCAGGCCAAATGTTTATGGTATCATATGGGTTACACGTCTCCATATCACAAAATCTTAAAAAATACTTTTCACTGCAAAAAAGAAAATACGTTTTTGGTATCACAGGATTGTTGTTGACTTCCAGAGAAATTTAACAGAACATTATAATATTAAACGACGTTCATTTTCTCCGTTCCAAAGCAAACGTTCTGAGTCAATGGGAAACTGTTTTATGCATTTATCAGCAGCGTCTGTGATTAAAACCCTGTCCCCTGGCTGATACTCGACACAATAATAACACTTCCAGCAACAACCGAATTATGAGAAAATGCTAAACACAGACAGAGGTTGGCCTAGTTTCTCACAATTTACCGACTCCCGAATATAAACAGTGGCCTACATTATATTATTGTAAACAGAAGCAGCACACGTGTTGAATTTTATATTATACGTCTCAATAAATCGTGTAATTTATCGTTAACGTTAAAGAAAGTGTCTACTTATTTAAACCAAACGTTATATATAACAAATAAACTATTCTAGAGATTGGACGATAATAGTTTCATTAATAAAATAAATTAAGAACACGAATGTGTGGGAGACGATAAGGGTCCGAATTACTTTTAGCTTATTTCAATTGGAACTCAACAATAATTCGAAACTCAACATTAAGTCAACTCTAAATCAACACTAACTCAACACTCAGTCAATATCAGTAACACTGGATTAACACTAATACACTAATAATACTATATATAACAAATAAACTATTCTAGAGATTGGATGATGGTAGTTATATTAATGAAATAAATTAATAATACGAATGTGTGACAGACGGTAAGGATCGAAATTACTCTTAGCATAATTCAATTGGAACTCAACAATAACTCGAAACTCGATACTAACTAAGTCAACTCTAAATCAACACTAACTCAACACACAGTCAATAACAGTAACACTGGATTAACACTAAAAACTATCCCCTCGTCTCTTCTTATCCTTCTTATATCTATTTCCCATCATGCACACGCCTTGTATTTATACATATACATACATTTTACATATTTCAACAAATATAGTCATATTAAGGGCCTGACGCGTCATAGCAAAGCTACGTGTACACGGTGGAAAATGTACGATACAACACTATTACAAAAAATTGTTAAAATTTCAGATAATATACAGTATTCAAAGTGCACATATGGAACACGTTAAGAAACATACAGTTACACCAGAGAGATAGTATCATGTTCTATCCAAACAAATACCTCCCCAAAAGCAGGACACCATGGATAGTAGGCGTCGCGAGGAAATTCAATATGAAAATTCGATTCGGTCTTTCCCCTCGGCGAGTGTGTAACCGCCTTTCCCTCGCCACTAAATCGAGCGACCAAAAAAGGGCCCTCGTAGCGTGCGGGCAGGCAATGGTCACCGAAAGCAACATAAATTTCAGACCGACGAAACCGTTCGAAACGTGCCGTAAATTCCGACGATGGAAGAACGAACACCGCGCCGAGGAACAATTCCTCGTCGGAACGAAAAATGAAGGAAAAAGAAGCGAAAGGGGTGAGGAAAAGGAGGAAGGAAGAGGAGCATACGTCTATCTCTGCAACAAGATTCTCGAGAAATTCGTATCTCATACTCGGCCGCCTCTGCAACCGGTTAAAAATATTCGCGATCCCCTGGGAGAATTACGCTCACTGCATGGGCAACCGGTGAGAGCGTTAATTGCTCTCGCTCTTAAAATAACACTCGATTACTCGAGCAGCCGAGCTAGCAATTTCCTAAATACGAGCTGGCCAGAAAAGGGCGGAGAAAGAAAGGAGCCGGCTGCGCGGAAAGGGACAGCGCGAGCGGGTCGCAGGGGTGTGGAAGGGAGAGGGATGAAAAACGAGGGTGGTCGCGAAAAGCTCGCCGCATTTAATTCCTGCCTTCGTGGTCCACGACGAGACCCGTCCCTCCCACTTTCGCCGGGCTTGAAATATTCTAAACAGCGAAACAAACTTTCGGCATTCTTTGTGTCCCGCACGCGCTCACGCTCGCGCACTCGCTTGCGCGCGCGCGCGCGCAAATTTCCTGAAATCTCGCCTTTGTTCCCACGCGCGCAATTCAACCGCTCGTTTCGACGATGGAAACGTTTAGCCCCGTAAAATGGTATTTTCCTTTCGTCTCCTTTCCTGGTTACCTTTTTTCCTTCCCGTTGCCTTTTTTCTAGCATTCTCTCCTGCTTTTTTTTCTTCTGTTCTTTTCTTTTTTTTTTTTTTTAATGCGAGGAGAGATGGAGAATTTTCCCGCAATCAACGGAGAAATTTCACGACTGTTCTTTCTCGCGATATGCGACCGATGAAAGAGGCAATTTCTGTGTGGCTGGATTTATTGTTACAACGGAATTGCTTCCCGCTGTTGAGTAACGAGTTACGTTTTTATTTAATGCAAATATTTTCACGCCTCGATTCCTCGGATTTTCGGGAATTATGTTTGCTGATGCATCTTCGGGGTCAATTATGGTTATTGCCACAGCCTACAGGGTGAGAGTACTGCAACCAGTACAGCGACGTGTCTCTGAGATGATCCGCTGATCTATGATCAAAGAGACCTCGCGCAAAATGCAGCAACCAACGTGTTCCGATTCTTCAAAGAGGACTCCTCGATGAGTATAACAATTTACTAGCGGGAATAACCATTAATCCGCGACTAATGTAACTGCTTTAACGTCAAGCACCAAAACTGTGACATAGATGTCTACAAAGACAATCGACTAACGAAAAGCAATTTAGCTCTGAAACCATTATCAAATGCTAGATAAAGCAGTCTCGCTGTAATCCATCGAAATCGTTATTAATATTCATGGAGAATAAATCTGAATCGAATCCAGATGGTTGTTCTAGTAAACTTGTCAATTTGGATTAAATGCTGTTCTATTAGCGAAGAATAATTTCATATTTCGCACTTTGAAGACACTTTTCGTCTGTATTACAGTATTCACTCTCTTGGCGAAAAGTCTGAAATAATTATTAATCGTAATGTCAACTCTGGTTTTCTTTTTATTAAAGAAAAATTGAATATTCTTTTTATAAGAACCATGAAGAGCGTCAACCAGTGTATATGAAAATGTATAGGTTTGTTTGAAAAATATACATTTTCTTGTGAAACTATCTTCTCTATAACCATTTTGCTGTATTTAACAATATTTGTTTTTAATCCTATTCAGTTTTAAAAATGCGACCACATATAACTACATAGAACGCGTATCTGCAATAGTGATTCGTAAATAAGCACATGACATATAGAATTATTGTTTCATACTAAATATAACCTAGGATTAGATAAAGTTGTTAATGTATACAAAATTTTGACGTTTGACAATGATCTTCAATATTAACATAGCAGATGAAGTTTGGAGATTATAATTATTTCGATGCATGACAATTTCCTATATGTTAAGAGAATATAGACAAATTTGCTGTTTGGCAAACACACAGTATCGAATGACCATAATCATGTTCGCACATCATGTAGCATGTATTCGATATTGGATAAGTATAGTTATTTTGAGAATGTAAGTGATTTATGTTGGCAGACTATACACACTTTCGTTACAATATGCAACAAGAGAACCCTTTATTAAGCGTAATAACATACATTCTACATGGTTTGTCTATAGTTTCCGTGACTATACAAATACCTATAGTCACCCACAGAATACAGAATATTGAAAACTGTACGGCTATCGTTATTTCAAGGAACGGAAGAGCCACGTAAAACAATTTCTCATTGAATTATCTATATCGCTCTAACTCGTATTTCCTCAAAGAGCATCAGTTAACCTCAAAAGAAATCCTACTTTGAACCAAAGAGACTCAGTAAGTGCTGTAGAGGTGTCATTAGTCTTAGAGTGACGATGTACGTCGAATTGACTTCTTACACTATTGACAATATACTTTAGATGAACATGTCACTACAATAGTAGAGACTTAGAGTCAAATTCACTAGCTATCAATAGTAGTGACTTGAAGTTAATTGTTTCCTTGTAAATAATAGTAATCTGAAATCAAATTGACTCCGTGTCAATGATGGCAACTGGACGCTAAATTGACTCGTCGAGTGGTGAGATCTATGTGTCTAGTATGCTTACAAGATCTAGATATTTAAAGTTTCGTCTAATTGACGTTACATCACTACTAGCGTCAATTTAATTTTGAATTGCCACTATTGAAAGAGAATGAATTTAACTTCGAGTTACCACTGTTGATAGAGAGTCATTTTGCAGTGAAGTTACCACTATTGAAATTTAATTTCGACTTACCATTATTGATAGGGAGTCAATTTGAGGTCAAGTCACCACTATTGACAGGTAGACAATCTGAGGTCAAATGTCACTACTATTGAAAAGGAGTCAATTTAATTTCGAGTCGCTATTATTGATAGGGAGTCAATTTAAGGTCAAATTACCACTACTGAAATTTAACTTTGAATTACCACTATCGATTAGGACTCAATTTAACTTTGAGTCACCACTATTATTAGGTAAACAATTTGAGGTCAAGTCACCACTGCTGAAAGGGAGCCAATTTAATTTCGAGTTACCACTATTAATAGGGAGTCAATTTAAGATCGAATTGCCATTATTGATAAAAAGTCAATTTGCGGTTAAGTCTCAAGTATTGAAAGGGAGTCAATTTAATTTCGTGTCACTACTATTCATATGGAGTCAATTTGAGGTCAAATTATCGCTATTGAAATGGAGCCAATTTACTTTCGAGTCACCACTACCGGTCAATTTGAGATCGAGTCACCACCATTGAAAGGGAGTCAATGTAACTACTTCGAGTCACCACTATTGATAGGTAGTCAATCTAAGATCGAATCGTCATTATTGATAGGGGGTCAGTATAAGGTTAGATCGCCACTATCGACAAGGAGTCAATTAAACATCACGTTGCTACTAGTAATGCCATAAAGATAGCGATCACCGCTTGAAGATTAGACTCCGAATATCACCTCGGTAGGAACGTTCCACGAAAACCCGAGGAGGAACAATGGACCGTTGACCAAACGGTGTTTGGGGGCACGAGGTACGACCATAACGCGAGGAAAGACCATTCGTGGGACTCGAGCGTTCGCTTGGCTAGAGTGAAAACAAACGGCAGCCGGTGGACAATAAAAAGCAGAAGCAAGACAGCTCGCAAGAAGCGCGTTAAGCGGTGTCCTCGACCGGCCCCGTGCCGTGAAACGGCACAGCCTATGGAGAATTAACAAGGCGCGCTCGAGAGCGCGAGTGGTTGCACTTCGCGCCTTCAGAGGCCGCCTTTCACCGGCGTCCCGAGCTTTTACCAGAGCGCAGTCGAACGGCGACGATTTTTAGATGGCCCTCGACGCGCGCGCCTCCTCGCGTTAATTAACTAATTACACCGCTGGACAGCGACGAAGCGTGCGGGCACTTCTTGGGTCGACCTTCCGAGCTCTGATATCTCTTTCTCTCTCTCTCTCTCTCCTCTCTGCAATAAGACTCTACGTGAACAGAAGAGTCTCTTAGGTACGTGTATCTTTACGCCATCGTGGTTGGGTTACCTGCAGAATTATCGGAATTTTTGTCAATTTCTGCCGAAGATTATTCCATTTTGCAATAAGATGTTTAATATTAGGATCATCGATTTTTTAGATTTTTTATTGTATGTTATTCTCTGTAAAAAATTTCAATAGGACTCGACAGTTTTGCATGGGATATTAATTTTTAGATGAAATTTGCAATGGATGTATAAATTGTATACGTATATAGAGAATTTTATTGGAATTTGAGTTTCCGCGAAATTACATCGAATATATCATTTCTTGTGGAAGTTTAATAAAATTTTGGCAATATTTAATATTAGAAATATAGATTTTTAATGGGTAATAATATAATATTGCCATGAAGATAAGTAAATACATTAATTTGAATTTTATTTCAGCGTGAGTCTAACCTAATTTTCTGAAGGGCAGGTGTATGTTTTAATAATTGCAAAGAGGAACGTTCTAGAGTTAATAACTTTCTAAGACTATTTGCAACATGAAGATTGTTACGTATAATATAATACAAAAGTATTATATAAAATTCTTAAAATGTACTATTTGATTATCCAGTTACACGTTTTCGTACCATTGTCTATTAACACTATTATAGTTCTTTTACAGAACCGAAAGAAGGATGAAAGAATTCGAGACAGTTCTGAGATCAATTTTTCATCGCGCAATGCAGTAAGGGAATACGAAGAACTGGGAAATTTATGAGTGAGGAACCATACTCTTTCAAAGGGAATTAGGATCGAAATAGGACGCTTAAAACCGTGCCATTTTTAATTGCAGCCAGGAAGAAAAACGCCGGGAGTACAAAGGATAACAACGAGATTTTGGCAGGGTTAAACGCGGCGGTCGCATAAATCCTGATAATCGCAGCCCACTTTACGGCCCATTACCGTTCGTTTTCCAACATTTCCGCAATTTTCGCCGCGAACGACACTCGGCTTGCACACGGAAAAGAGAAAATTCTGTAAGCAATGGACTATTATAGCGGCGACCCGATTAAACGATTATCGGTTTCGGGTTTCGCTAAAATCCGGGGAACATGCGAGCCAGCGAAAAACGACGTCCACCTTTTAGGTTAGTTTTTATCTTTCTCCTTTGTATATGGGTCGGATTGTAGTCTGGTGTTTTATCTCGAACATAAAGTATCACCGGTGGTTAAAGAAAACAGCAAATCAGTCGAAGACTCCTCGTTGCGATAATACAAATGTAATACGTACAATATCGACTAAAAATTTGGAAACATTTTGAAAATTTGTAGGTCAACAATTTTTGAAACGTTCTATTCCGATTTGCCAAATATTGTAATACGTATTCTCCTTTCGATGTTTTGCATATTTTTGTTATTTGTACATATCTTTGCACAATTTTTACATATCTGCACTCGTTGTAAATACATAAACATTCGCAGTCTGGTTAAAATATAAATTACGCAATTGTTGAATTTACCAGAGGTTGCACGTAATCGTACGAGGTGGAAAAACATTCTGTTTCCTGCCATTTTATGTTGAAATATTATTGAAATATATGTCAATGTAGATAACACGGTTTTGCAGTTTTTCACACACGTTTCTGTTGACTGAATTCGGGATTTGTTTTTGGAATATTTTTTTCATTTTATGCACAGTGCACATTGTTCTTTCGTTAATTTATTTTAGGTATTTTTAGATTTCTTCTGAAGAATCAGAATCTTCTCTAATAGAACTTTCCATATT
>NIJG01000014.1:350146-372528 GCA_002201625.1 Euglossa dilemma | reverse complement strand
ACAATTTCATATCAGATTTGTAATCTGAATTTACAATATGAATTTGAAAAAGATTTCTTTGTTCGTTTGATAATACTCAAATTGTTTCATCTTAATATTAAATGATATTTTATGAAGTTAAATCAAACCTGAATGATTAAAATCTAATCTATAAGTTGGTATCAAGTGTATGTGTAGTACAGATTAATAAACATGAAATCATCAAATAACACAATCCAACGGTAAAGAAGAATTTTCGAAATTAATTAACATTTAACTATTAAGTACATATTTGAATCTAGAGTTCTTATTTGATATTGTTCTTTCACACTAGAACTACCGATCTTAAATAGGTACGATGGCACGATGAAGAAAAGTAAATATATCAATTACAGTTCCAATAACTAATTTCTTATTCAGTTTTGAAACTTTAAATTTAAAACTGAACTAGTTATCGCATTCTGAATTCACTAATATATCGCGTAACATCCATTATATAGCTCTTAGGCAAAAGTAGGATGATAAATATCGAATAAAGAATAATATCTAAAATATCTTTTATCCCAAGTACAGTACTGAATATCTAAACTGTATTACACAGAAACCATCAAATAATACAATCAAATTGAACCTACAAAATTAATTAACATTTGATTACTGGCTACGTATTTGAATCAAGGATATTTTACTTCGAGTCGTTCTTTAGTTATAAATATATAAACTGAACACAAACCGAACTAATTATCTCGTCCTGAATTCGCTCATTCATCGTATAACATTCATTATACAGCTGTTAGGTAAATCTACTATGGTAAATATCGAATAAATAATAGTATCTAAAGTATATTGTATCCCAAATACATCACTGAACATCTATTACACAGTTAGAGAAGGTACTAATGGTAATAAAAGTATGCGGACAAAAACGCTTAAAGCCATCGCGTAAATGCACATTAGTCTACCGACAGAACCTGGAAAAAGGGTCTGAAATCAGATTAGAAGAGTTGGAAGACTTCATATTCCAAGTTTACGAGAAAAACAGCCGACCAATCTGCAGACCATGGAAATGTCTCGACCATTCATAACAGCTGGCTTAAAATCACGCCACAGTACACGTGTTCTCGCGCCATTCTGTTTCCTTTATGACTGTCGTGTTCTTGTGCAAGCGTGAAAAACACGAATTCGAAGCTAGAGCAATGTTAACCTCGACGCGCCCTCCTGTTTCCGTTCTTTTTTCCCTAACACACAGTTTTTCACGACGATTCGAGTGCCTGCTAGGCCGCCAGCGGCCTTGTAACTAGCATACACGTCAGGAATGCACCATTCAGAAAGATTAATCACTCTCAGCCACGAACTTTACGATTTTAGTTAAACGATCCCGTTCGGAGTTGATTCGTGACTTTTACGTTCTCCGGTTACCATCATCGACTCTCTGTTCTTCTGTTCCAATCCAACGTTACGAACTGTTCATAGACATTTTGAAAAAAAAAAAAAAACTGTCTATGTAAAAGGAACGAGTGTACGAATGTCAAATCAATAAACTGTCAATGACATTTAAATTAAGCGGGCATGAAAAATTCAATTTTCCTTTTTCGACATTTTCTCGAAACAAACGCTTCGGAAAATGCCTGTGTAAAAGGATTTGTCCGAATTCGTAAAATTGGCGAAATTATGGATGTTTAAAGTGCGGTATATAGCTGTTGTACAACGGATAACAGAAACTTCAAACGCATTTTTCTCGAAACTGCGTTTTGTGAACTGGCTCGCGAGATATCTCGCGTTTTAGTTGGCCGGTTGATTCGAAATTTGGAGATTTTCACTTCATGACGTTTATCCCATGAACCTCGGATATCAAAACCTGATGGCTTTTCCTATTTTTATTTACCACGTATAAGACGTAAAACACAAGGAAAATGTGTATTTAAATTTCGGAATGCTGTGGTTCTTTTAATTTTCAAAATTTCGTTATCTCAATGGTACATATAATAGCTGTATCTATACTGTAATAATTATAGATAATCTGATGGCCTGATGGGGATGACTGATCACGTCAGTCATTCAAGTCTGCTTTTAAAAACATACTTTACCTTTTTCACAATTTTCAATAATTTGATAAAAAGAAAAAAAAAATTGGAAATATTTTTTAAGTATAAATAAATCTAAATATGAAAACTGTGTGCCAACATACATTATGATTTTAAAAAAAAATCTCCAACGAGCTGATTTTTATAAGCAGGATTACAACAGTAGTAGAAGTCAAGTAGTAGAAGTCAAAGAAAAACCAGGCAGACACGCAATACTGTGTTTTATTTAAATGGAGTGTTACTTTGATCAAATTTTGGAATAAGTTTCGAAATAAAATTTTCTCCATATTCCAAAATAAAGGTTATGAATAAAAAGAAGGTTGTATGAGAATAGCAAATAATCTTTTTACCTGAATAAAGCAGTAAATATAGGTATCGTGTGGTACTGTCACGCACTAGCAAACTTAAATCCGATGTTATCAACGTACAACACGAGAGTCAATTTTCATATTTGCGAAAGTTATTCAATATGTATACGTGTGTTTCCGCGAAAATTGTATACCTCCTGATAAATATTAGATAATCTGTTGAACTTAAACAAAACGTAACAATAAGCTAAGATATATCAGGAAAATTAGTAATTGGTTGAAATATCGTGTTCTAGCAGGACAAGAACCTAAAACACGTAAGAAAATTCATAATATAATGAATTATCATTTACTATATTGGATCTAAAATCTTCTGATCTGAATTCTACTGACAAAATTTTGAATTTATTGAATATTTAACAAATTCGAAACAAAATCGTTTCGAAATAAACAATTGAATATCTCAAAATATTTTCGATTCAAATATAATGTATAATTATTAAAATTTTGAATTTATTGAATAAAAGACTCTAAGAAATCCAACTTTAGTATCAAATAACTTGAATATCGAAATCAATTAAAGCAATTATTCAAAAAAAATCGAAACCTGATTACGATATATAGTCTGAGGCTCCAAACGACATAGGAATTCTTAAACATCACAATTTTAATCATTCTTCACGCGTATCTTAATAAGCGCGTTAATATTTATTAACTGAGTTGTATGAACACTGTCGTGGAATATTTTGGTTAGATTAGATACCCTAACACGCATATGTTATGTTGTCAGTCTGAAACGTGTTAAGAGACTATAAATCTAGCAGTGCTTCATACACGGTTTTTATCTTCGAGGGCTGGAATGAAATATTAACCGATCTTTAATGTCATATGAGATTTCTGTATTACCCTCGAATTAATTGTACTTTTGGTACATATCATATGTGTATATGATAAAATATATTTCTCATTTGCGTAGGAGAAACGATAAGGTATAACGTAAAGGTATAATTAATATGATTGGTACCAAAAGTACAATTAATTCTAGGGTTATACAGAAATCTTTGGTATATATCTTGTACATACAGGGTGTCCCAGGTTTTAATTTTCAAACTTTTTCGGTATATTATTTATGACACTAAATAAGGAAAGAATGTTTATAAACATATTCATTTTAAGCTTTATTAAGAAGTTCTAACAGGAGTAGAATAGTAACCTAAATTCTTAGATCAGCAATATTTACATTTACATTCTTGTAGTAGCTGCGTATATGTAAGCTGTGTCTGCCAGCTAAGTTTGCTAAAGATGTTGATAATAATTTTCGTTAGTAATAGCTTACAAATATTTGTAAATTGTAAGACTTGTATCCCACATGTACTTATAGAATATACCGACAAAGTTTGAACATTAATCCTTTGCACTCGAGAAGCGACTGTCGGTTGCTATAAAATTTTGAAGACCAATATTAATTAATATACCAAATTTAAGATAATATACCAATATACGAGATAACGAAATGAAATAATTTTACGTGTTAATTATTTTACGATTCTTTGTTTAATATTCAAAAAAACATCATCAGTTTTATAGAAAGAATTCTGTGAATTTTCACTCTTCTGTAGCCAAAAAATCGTCGAGTGCAAAGGGTTAAAACCTGGGACACCTTGTACATATCAGGAATAACAGAATTTCTTTACTTTATCATCAAAAGAACTACACTAGTTTCGGAGAATATAGTTTTTCGAAAGATTCCGCAATTTTACCGATCAGATAGTAATTGAACACAATATTCGCACATGTTTCAAGACGAAGACACTGACAGTTGGTATTCCAATGAAGGTGTAACACTATGCGAACAAGCTATCGATTCGGTTTCCTTCTGAACTACCTGTAAGGCTTCATTCGTTACTCTCGATTCGTTCGAGATAAAGTTTGCTCGACTTGGCCGGACTACTAGCGCCACCAACGACCTAGCCAACAAGTTGTCCCCAAAGAAGCAGATTTTCATTCGGAACCACGTCTCGGGCCGATCCTTTGAATTTGCACCGCGAACTCGAGCTGCTGTCGGACACGCGTGTGTATCCACGCCATAAACTAGTTAAGGTAGTATTTCCGTGGACCGATGACGTTAAAACTCGGAAATGCAAGGACTTTCCTTGATCCTTCGTGCGTCACGCGAGTACCGTCGTGTAACAACGAGTTTTTACACCATATGCAAATAGCCGGCCGGCCTCAACTTTTAATTGTGCGAAGGGGTTGTTTTACCTCCTCCACCGTCGTTAAACGGGACAAGGCGAGACATTACTGAAATGCAAATTGCCCTGAACGCTAGCTTTCGGAGAACAGTAGGTGGGCTGAGTAGCAACCGATGCTGTGAACAGTCGCAGAAGGTACAACTATGACGTTAAACCGATGATCATCATCGTTGAATGAATTTTCCTGTTTTTCTATGAAGCATACCGAGAAAATGAACAATTAAATTGTGGGTATAGAAGAATCTTTAGATTTTGAAGCTGACAACTTAGTTATTATACAACTCATACACAAATTATATTGGTTTTTCGAGTCAGAAATGTAGAGAATTTGGATTGAGTAATGATAGTCTTATTAATAAAATTAATTAATAATTCAAATTTGTGGGAGACGATAAGGATCCGAATTACTCTTATCTTATTTCAACTACAACTGAATTAATTAATTCAACTGTAAATCAACACTCAACACTCAGTCAACAACACTAAATCAACTCTAAAAACTATCACAACACCAAAAGTAGCTCGACTTTAAAAATACTGACCCCTTGACCACCAAATATGGTCATGTTAAGGGCCTGATGCATCGCCCAGGGCTTTACCGATTGACCTGAGCTTTATGCTTTCTGTCCCCGCTCGCTTTGTGAGCTTCGTAAAGCTACGTGTACATGGTGGAAAATGTACGATATACCACAGAAATGATAAGAATATCGGTTAAATGTAATTTTTGGGAATACACAGCTGTATATCTAGTGACAATCTTAGTAAAAATCAGATGGAACTCACATCTCGAGAACAAGAAAAAAAAAACTTAAATTAATAAATATCACCGCTCGTTGACTGTCGTTATTTCTATTGTCATCATTCGGTCCTTGTAGATAATTTAACCCTTTGCGAACAAGAAACGAAACTAACGATACAATCGGTGTATACTGACCAATTAAAACAAACAAATCGAGGGAAATTCTCCGAATTAAAAAGTATCTACGACATTGATGACAATGGTCAAATTACATTTGGTTATATTTCATGCAGCTTTCATTCAGAAAAATTAAACAACTTCCACGTGTATTACGAAATTCGTCCCCAAAGGGTTAATAATCCGTGACTCTTCTTACCACGAGTCTCACACGATATTGTATGGGTTATAAACCCTAAGCAGAGAAATAGTTATGCAAGCGAAAGCGGAGTGAACGAACGCGTAATCTTAATTTTAAGTGTTCGAGACACAGGGCGAAAGCGACCGAATGCAAGGAATATTTATGACAGGCTCGAATGGGACTGAAGAGTGAAAGTCTAGGAATGCGTCTGAGTGTTTGAAGTACGCGATCCACCGATGGCGAAGTTACGAGTTGCGCAACTTCGGAAGAGGACAGAACGCGAGGTTAAAAGAAGCGCGTTAGGACGCGAGTATGCAGTTGTGAGAGAGTTCTAAGAGAGTTATTCCTTCCGGATAGACGAGATACCAATGTTTGCATTAACGTCTGCGTGATCAGTCAAGTGGTTTGCAGTTATCGGTCTATCTTCTTCAGCAACGACTCTTGTTCAGTTATTGCGAGCTCTTCGTTCGGAATTCACGCTGTTACAGGAAAAGTTCCACGCAATGATTGGATAACGCACTCATCGTATTCGGTGTCCCGTTTAATTGGACGGACTATAGAATCCGAGAGTAGCGAAAAATATTTATTAGGGTTTAATCAGAGCATTTGAGAGTTAGTTATCAGCGATAGCTAGAGACAGCGTCTCTAACCCTTTGACTGCTACGCCGAAATCATATGTTTTGTCCAGGACGCCACGGCATTTAATTCATTATTCAAAGCATATAATGGCAAAATAATAATGAATTGTTGTTAGACGGCAATATTTTTATCAAATGGAGCGTTTCTCTTACTGGTGGTCACGGGTGACCATCGTGGCGCCTTAGTAACGGTTCGACGAAGATTACGAAACGAATTGCAATAAAAAAGATGGGCGAGCGTACCTGGGACGAAAATTTTGCAGGGAATGTTACAAAAATAATTCTAAACTATTTGGGTGAAAAATTGCTAAAAATAAGACCAAGATGGTGACCACTTATTGTCCGGATTGTATTGGTGCGCCGCATTTATGTTTGGAGTGCTTTAACAAAGTGCACCGTTAGATGCAAGATTTATTCTAACATTTTGTTATTCTTTATTGTTCTAATAAAAAATTTTAATCGTTCGATAGGGCACATTTTATTTCAATGTATCTTCTATACATCGGCCATATTCAAATACACTAACTTTCGATTTTCATTTAGTTTTTTACAATTGTAAAAAGTTGAATGGTTCCGGTCACCCATGACCACCGTGGCGTCACGAGAGAAACCGTTACCGGTCATATGTGAGTACCATGACAGTCAAAGTGTTAAGAACCGATAATCCAGGCAATAATAGAACAGATAGAATCGAATCGGTACTAGCATACACTAATTTGCTCCAAAAACAAACTCTAACAGCTCTAAAGTTGAAACGCGTCAGAGTCATATATTAGGTCGTAAGTCACTCAGTGCATATTTTATGCATACAAATGAAATCAGCGTATTTTGATCGATATTCCATGAGAAAGATACGATTTTCATTATTTCTTCGCTCTTCATGGACTAATACCCTACCTAGACGCAAAATCAACGCGAATATCGCATATTTGGGCGAATTAATATTTTCTACGTGCATTTCATCATCACGTGAAACGCGTAGATAGAAGAAATTCTGTCGCGACGCATGGAAACAATCCCCGCCCCTTTTCCATTGTCTGAGAAAATTCCTCAATATCGAATCCCCATTCTTTCTGACCATGCGCAAACGCAACCATTAATCGCTTGGCCAAACAAGAGCCTGATCGCCTAAAAGTCGCCAGGAATTCGCAGTCCGCGACGCTTCTATGGCGCACCTGCACCCCATTAATCCCTAGCCATTAAATGTCACCTCTACACGCAGAATCTTCACGGAGGAACGAGCCAGGCGGCCTGAAATCGCGCGTGTTGGAAGGTGGCGATTTATTAAAAGCGCATCCTCATTGTCGCCGAACCTGCTGACTTCGCCCGTGCAAGACGACTGCCTCGTGCACACGCACACACGCAAGGGTACACGAAGAGGAACACGGACTCTCTCTCTCTCACTCTCTCTCGTGGTATACGTCTATAGATTTACAGGCGGGCAAATACACACGCCTTCGTGTGCAACAGAGGACACGCCGCTTGAATCCTGATGGGGACAGCGACGCAGTTTGCGCTGGTTATTCGCGCGTCTACGTGTACCTGCGTAAGCATGTACGTGTGGACATAAAGGAGCGTGTCTGCTTGCAGACTAATCGCATCTAATGAGCCGCACCCCGTCAGCGCAGATTAAAGCCACCGGTTACAGCGCGGTTAAATGGCCTCCTCCGGCGTGTACCCGCGGAAAAAACCCACCCCGTTCGAGGAATTATTGTTTCACGCGCACTGGAACACCCTCTCCCTCTCTGCTTTCTTCCCTTTTTTCGCCGACGGAGCTGTCCGCGGATATGGCGAGCCTGGATGGTGAACCAGGAATAAGTAACGTCGCTAATGGGAAGGATGTTTCCAGCTCCGTGTCTCTGTCTGACCTTTTTGCATCATTGAATACGATGTCGGTGGAAAGGTTCAATATCTATTTTTGAGCTTCTCTTATAACGAATCGAATTGAATTAGTTCAACTAAATACGACACGAATGTCAACCTTTGTCCTTCTGTAAACTTTCCGAGGTTGATCTACGTTCGTTGGTATAGATGCTGGTCTTTTTTAAGGATTACGGATATTTTTTCTAGGTCATTCCAGACGTATGGAGACATATGATGTTTTGACTATTTGTAGAGCGGTTGTGTACATAAATTATATAGGTCAGAGCGGTAGAAGAGGATGTATATGACGTTCTTATTTTGATACAACTCTCTCATTAGCAGGTTTATCCTGGTGTCGGTCCGTGGGGACTGACCACTGTCGGTTTTCTTTTCTGGGATTTACAATGCACTTTTTATTTGGGTGACGTGAGACCGACAGTATCGAGATTAAAAAATAAACGTAAATGTTTACGTTGTAATGTGATAAGAAGTTGTAATGCAAGTGGATTGTAGTTAGTGGAGAAACGGTGTTATATAAGTACAAGTAGATACAGGTAACCCTCCTATAACACGGTAGATAGGTTCTTAGAAAATATCATGTTGTGTGA
This sequence comes from Euglossa dilemma, assembly GCA_002201625.1. Classification (NCBI taxonomy): domain Eukaryota; kingdom Metazoa; phylum Arthropoda; class Insecta; order Hymenoptera; family Apidae; genus Euglossa; species Euglossa dilemma. The sequence goes on along the minus strand of NIJG01000014.1, from coordinate 363,699 downwards.
TACCGTGTTGTATGAGACCCAGAGTCTATACAAAAGGCCGCATTGCGTTCCGAAAACTTATTAAAAAGAAATTTTTCTTTTAATTCTACGTAAAAAACTTAATTTCTATTAAAAATATAAATGTATGTACAACACAAAACAAAAAAAGACTAAAATATTATTTTAATTCCACGCAACTTTAATTTCACAAATTCCTTCGTATTTTTTTCAAAAATTTCTGGGACTCAAATGGTTAAAATGGCACAAGCTTCGTCGCGACTGAAAAAGTACAGTGTTGTATAAATGTTTTTCCAATTTTCTTATCGTGTTAGAGCGAAACCGTGTTGTAGGAGAGTTCTCGCAATTTATGAATCGTGTTATAGCGAAACCGTGTTATAGAATACCGTGTTGTAGGAGGGCTACCTGTATTCGTCCGTTTATGATGTATATAAATTTATAGCATAAGAAATGGTATTGCATATATGTGGGTATCGCAGGCGAATAGTTGTGTGGTCATAGTTCGAAGTGAGTGCGTGTGAATGTGTGCGGATAGATGAAAGAGACCGCGTGCGAAAGGATCGTATGAATAGTATATCTGTCAATATTGAATGCAAGTTTAGGAATACTATTAAATGTTTAGGGTACGTGACCCACAAAGCGAGGATACGTGACAAAAGGCATGGTTGAAAAGAAGGGCGCCAGGATGTGTTTAGTAGTAGTCAGAGCTGTGTGTAATTTATAGTGATCGAGCGTGAGCGATTACGGTATGGTTTTAATAAACTATGTTCTTTTTCTTGCTCTACCTAAATAACATATTTTAACTAAAATGTTTTATTTCAAACTAACATAGACATCATAGGAAAATATTATTATACGAGGATACAACTTGCTTCGTAGAGTAATGTTCAGCCAGATATTTGTTAAACTAATTCTTAGAAAAATTAATTTGTTGTCTTATGCATCTTAAACTATACACCCTTTTGATTGTAATTATGTACTATGTTAGTCATTTGCAATACTTTAATCGATGTATCAACGAACACGGAAAGTGTTAACTGTAGTATAGTTAGAACTGGATGTTCAGATCAACAGGAAGCTTTGAAAAGTGGGAGACAAAAAGGATAAAAGATGGAACAACCCCCCACAACGCTAGAACGAAGAATTTTCCTTGTAACATTCCGTTATCCTTCAACACTCTCCTTAAAACTTTACATCCTACTTTCACAGAATTCACAAAATTCGGTAATTCTCGTACAACATAAAGTTAATAATATAATGTATTTAAAAAAAATTCAAAAACTAGCTTTCTACCATTATACTACATTATCTCATAGCCTAAACGGACAGATCGTCGTTGTATACTTGTTAACGTTCCTCTAAACTGTTAACGTTGTATTCATTATTTTCAAGTAACTGTAGAAACGAAAATTCTGGAACCAATCACTTTCACTGGTTCGATAGTTTCAGTCTTAACAAAATAGAATTCACCGTGCGGATGACTTGTAAAATATCCGGTTTGACAGGATTATGCGAGGTTATGAAAGGATTAAAGCTAGAGGAGATAAACCGAGGATCCCAAGGTTTCGAATCATCCTTTATTTCTCCGGTTCAAAGAAATATACTGTATATCATAGCATAATAGGCGTTGCAAGATTTATGTTCGTCTCCCAAGGGAGGATACAATGGAGCAAATGATCAGAAATGAAATAGAGACTGTGGGACCACGGGGACTATTTACGATCATGACAATTGCCATTAGTATTTGAGCAGTATTCTTAACCTATCCACAAATGGCTCGTTAACTGACTGACCCATTGCGTTTATTCGAACCTATGGTTCCTTGAATGTTATTGGCTGTCATTATATCAATTCTAAACAAGGTCTAAGTAGGGCAGCAAGACGTGCCGATGTCGCAGCAAGATCGACAAGGTGCTTAATCTGTACTGGTGACATGATTACCAATTAAATAGCAGTTGGTTGCTCTCCTCGCACTAGAACGTGTGTAATAAAGAGAAAAGAATCAATTGAATCTATTACTCGTTAAATTCTTATGCACATGGAATTATAAAGAATTGTATATGTTACGGTAAATCCGATAATTAAGTATAATTACCGGTTATTATATATTAGGTTGCGATAAAAGAAATCCATTTAAAATTATAAAAATAATAGATTTCTTTTTCCCCCAACTTAATATGATTTATTATTGGGGGAAAAAAGTCCATTTAAAATTATATTAAAATTAAATTAAATTATATTCGGTTGGGGAAAAGCAGTTCATTATTTTTGTAATTTTAAATGGATTTCTTTTTCCATAACCTAATATAAACACCACTAAGTTAATTATACGTAATTAAAGTTTACTTTACTATAATATTTAGTGTAATATATTATTATATATTACTATTTTACTATAAGTTTACTTAAGTATAAAATTTGATAAATTTTTGAATATTTATATAGTTACTAGGCAGACGGATAGTTTTTCGTTGAACACTATGATACGAAAGGACATTTTATAATTTACAATAATAAATTCAATAAACCAAACTTACAAACTTGTTACTGATGCTTATATATAATTATGAAGTATAGAATACGTCGGTATTCTATCCCTTTAGAAGCGCCGAAACATCGAAGAATAGTTTTCAGTCTTCATCCAGTAAAGAGAAATTGTGTAAAAGTATTATAATAAAGAATATAATAAAGTTAGTGTTCATTTATTATATAACAATAATAACTGGCAATTAATCATAATCGCCGGATTAATTACATTTACCATAACATATACATACGGTTCCTTTCTAGTAAATTTGTTATCACGCTTAATTTATTTCAAATTATTTCTCGATTCCATTAAATCCATCCAATCAAAATGCTCTCAAAATCCTATGGAATTCGATATTTGTTGCAAATTAATACGTCGCTAAAGAATTCTAATATATTATAACGACAGCTCTAACTCTCTAATATGATAATTCACGAGTTCTCTAAACATTTCTCGATTCCATTAATTCCATCCCATCAAAATCCTCGCAAAATCCTTCAGAATTTATTACAATCCTATCTCACCAATTTGCATGTCACTAAACAATTCTAATACATTGTAATCTCAACACTAGTATGGAAATTCACGAGTACGAAATATTCCAGTTTACTCGAAATAATTTCAAATTTTCTCTACGAGAAGATGTCCGATTATAAATTTCATTTAGATCGAGACACTCAAGATGGCTGAAACATTCGCAGGGAGCGGGATTTTTAACGCTTTAACGATTTCCGCTTTTCCTGCCGATTTTCTTTATCTCCGATTTCGTTCGTTGGCGCGGCTTATTTAAATTTTCAGCGGCCATGAAAGGGTGGCCAGTGTTTGCGTCGAACATTAAAAACACACGGCCGACCGCCGCCGTCTGATTAATCGCCGGGGAAACGTATTAAAAATACATTAGCACGCTGCCTGGGATATTGCTCGACTGTGGCCCCTACCTGCTGGCTGTTGCAGCGATATACAAACGATTCGAATCTCGTTACGCGGCCGGAAACCGCCTCGTTCGACGTTAGAACACGTCGATTAAACAGCCGCGAGAATCAATACGCGAATTTTGGCTGGAAATTTGGTTAAATGCAAAAAGTACTCGTGTTGATTCAGCATATACCGCACTTGAAACTGTTTGCACCTCTCCCTTCTTCCTGTACAATTTATTTTCGGTACTTCCTTTCGCTATTGTTTCCCCGATGTTTGTTAATCTCTTTTTTCTTCTATCAGTCTACAAACGTTCCCACTGAGCCGAGAATTAAATACCAATAAAAGATACCGCAGAATACTATTGTTAGAAAAACAAATCGGAAATTCTCGATGCAGGATTTCCTTTTAGAGAAACAAATCGACTGATATCGATACGAAGATTTATTTATAGCAACAAATTAGCAGAATTGCGCGATCCTTGCGAAACGCAGCTCAACGGAATTTTATCTTCACAAAGGACGAATTTTGAATTGAAAGCCTAGAAAAATCCTAGCAAAATTGGTTCATGACGAGTACGGACGTGAATCGTTCAGAAAGAGGCGAATAAAAGCGCGTTTTCCACGCGTTAAAGTCACGTTATTCCGATATTATTTTCTTGCGTTTAATCATTTTCTGTGTTTTCTAGATGTTTTTAACACTAGATTTACCGGACCTGTCAATTTGGCAGATGGATTGCTCCAGTTATACGATATTATCAGGTTTAATTAACTTACATTAAGTCTGTTAATATTGCGATTGTTTTCAACTTAAACCCATCGTTCGTTTTTTAAAGAAAATATATGGTTTTCTTCACCCAAAAATACCAAAAATATTACCAAAAAAACCTGCTGTTGATATGAATGTTACAAAATATTACGAATACGTAAATGTGTATTATTTAAATAAAAATATAACCGATCTGAAGAAACGTTAGAACACAATAAGTGATTTATTCGCTACGACGTGGTATCAAAGACTCTCAAAATATAATTCAATGCAATTAGTGCATGCTAACTCTCTTATACATCCCGCGTAGGTGGGGCTGGCTTGGCTTGTTGCTAATTAACTGATCTAATTGGTGACTTGTATCACTTCCCTTAAACATACCTGAAGTGACACGCCCCTGAACTAGGAGACCACAGAGTGAGTTTCCTAAATTGGGTCTGTTAGTGGTCATCCAGCCATAAATTTGCTTAGCGGATCGACGACGTTCCGAGAGATTTGAAAGCGAGGCTAACTCGTATCAAGCGACGTCGAATCGTCGGTTAAGCCAGAAATATTTATAAATTTCATTTCAATCTTATCCCAACCAAAGGTCGGACCTTCTCTAACCTACAAGCTGGATCCAAATAGCCAAAGATCAGTTGAAACCAGTTCTAGCCACTCTTTCATAGCCCCCCTGCTAGAATTATCCCCCATAGTCCCCCATAATCCAAATAGTCCCCTATTTACCTCTGCCAATAGACATCTGGAGACCTCACAGGCCGTATAATCTGCTGGAACATTCGGTCTTCCGCTTTTTCTTATTCATATTCAAATTCCAACTGTGCTATTCATAATCGTAAATGACTCACCGCGGTGGCTCGAGTCTTCGATCATTTATAGAGCATCATTCGCGTTCAGCAACAGGCAACAAAAGGTATCACGGATCCGATGACTTACCTGGAACAAAAAACATGGAAAAAAGAATGATACTAGAACATGGAAACGCGAAATGAAGGCGTAACGGCAGGTTTCTTTACACATGTACGCTCAGAGTTGTACATGTGCATAGGCACATATGTACATAGGTAGACAGTTTCAGAGGGACGTTCTGAATCTGTTCGACACGCGCTTTCTGAGATGTCGCGGAGTGAATGGCAGCAGCTTCCATGCAAACGCGTCTTCAATCCCAGCCTGCCAGCCCTTAGTTGTAAGCCACACACATTCTTTGTTAAGGATAGCGGGGTCATCCCTTTCCCGGTGAAACGCTGGCATAAAAGCGAGGTTAGGAATGCGTATGGCAGGTTCGAGTTGAGAGAAAAGAGGGAGTCGAGGACAGGCTGACGTTTTGTCGGGAAAGTAGCCTTTTCATGCTGCCAGGTATTGTTGCTTTCAATGATTTTAAACAGAGCAGTATCTACCGTGAAATAGATTCGAATTGATCTCGGTATTCCATGAATTCGCGATCATTCTCTCGAATTTTTCAATTCGTTTTGTACCATTAAACGGATTATCGATTTTATGCAGGATTCTTGCGATATTGTTTTTACTGTGCAACTTGGTTGTGATTGGAAGATTATGTTGAAGCGATGAAAATGAAGGAAGGGTACGTTTTTGTCCTGTTTTCGCATTACTGTTCCCTGTGTGCGTGGAACGAACAAAATCAACTGTGAGTCGGTAATTTGACATGTCGACAATGCACTCGTGAAGGTATGAATGTGTGGAAGTGTATGTATGGCGAACGTTGCGAGTGGAAATAAGACGTGTGTTCTTAATTAGTAAATAAGAACAATCAGTATTGAAAATAAAATGAAATAAACAAAGTGTAGAATAAAAACCTTAAAATAACTAAATTAGACTTTAGTATATATTAGATTGTGGGAAAATAAATCTATTATTTTTATAATTTTAAATTATAACTTATAATTTATATGACTTAACACTAGAATTCAAAATAACTCTTTTCAGACATTTTATTTTCACGAATACATGTCAAATCTTATAAGCTGTACTAATCACGTGTTGGAACAATTCCTAAATTTCTGAAAGTTTACAATAGAGTAAATATATAATGGGTAACAAAAATTAAATACTACTTCGAAGCATAATTTTACCTAATTACGGGTTTCTTAATTACTAGTAAAGATTCTTATGATAGGTTGTAGTAATTTGACACGAAACGAGTCCGAAATTTGAACTTTAAAAATTGTAATAAATCTCTGAAAGTAAGAAATATAATTAGGATAATGAAAATTACATCGTACACGACCAAACGTGTATTCAAAACTATACACATTTTCGCAGTGAAAACTGGCTTTGCCACTTTTCATGGCAATAGTTCCATTCGGTAAATTCGCATTGGCGAAGAGAAAACAAAGGATCGGAGATTGTTTCTATTAATCCCGCCGTTTTAAAGGGCACAGCGATGGTTTTGTTTCAACACGAAGCCAATTTATCTTTCATCCTTGCCAAGGTCCCAGACTCCTCTTTGATCCACATGACAAGTTTCTATTAGCTTTATAGCGCACAATACGCCTGTAAATCCTATAACGACCTTTCAGAGCTATCCCCCGTGCGTGTTTCCCAATGGATACCCCTGTCTTCCGGTTCAAAGGCCATCGATCGAGAGTTAAAGAAAACGATTAAGTTTCTCCTCGTTCCCCGTACCTCCTCTGAGCGCTTCTAACGAAGAAACTTAAAAACCGGGCGTAAAACTTCGTAGAAACGTAAATTTATAATCGTTCTACTAGCGAGAGCCGGGGAAATAAAATAAAATTTAAAAAAAAAGAATGCAAGCGATCGGAGCACGGAATGAAGGATTAATAAACCAAAGCAGGAGCCTCTATTAAATGACTGTGTACACTTAATCATCCTCGGCAAACTTCCGCGGGCATCGAACATTTACGACAGGAAATTACGGGCCGATTTATCGACCGATCTGATCGAATTAATTATCGAGTCTGTTCGCATACACCTCTAAAAATTAAACGTCATTCCCTCGAACCTTGTATCAATTAATATTGCTTCACTTGGGTCCAACAATAAAGTGGATTAAAATATTCAACTGATATTTAGTTTCATTTAGTAAGGGAACGTGTAATTATGAAAATAATAACGATTCCATGCAACCATTACGAATTATATCCGTTATAATGGAAGATTGAAAAAATAAATAAAGAAACCATGTATAACGCTAGTTTTGAGAGGGTATTCTTATATCCGTTCAATAAAAATCATCTTCTTTGAAATTTTTTGTTCTTCTTCGAAATATTTCCAAATTTTTTCACGAAATTATCGAAAGTTGTGTAAATTATACAGCCTTTGGTAAATCGCGCTTTTCAAAATGGGATCATCCAATTATTCGAAACGAAAAAATTAAGAAACATCTTAATTAATATAAATAAAATAACATGATTCATCTGAAATGTGAAATTTCGAAATGAAGAAAATGGCAGAATTTTGAAATTTAAATATCGATTTTCATTGAGCTTTTCGTCCTTTGGATGGAAAACAAAAATAGAAAGCCATCAGATTTTGAAATTCGTGTTTCACGTGATAAAGGTACATCTAATAAAAATCTCCTTTAAATTTAGAAATATCCGTTGTAAAACATTTGTATGCCATACTTTAAACATCTATAACCTCGTTAATTTTACGAATTCGAACAGATTCTTTTATTCATACATTTTCGAATGGATCTACTTGAAGAAAATGAAAAAAGAGAGAAATTGATTTTTCTTCAAGCCGCATTACAAAAATACCCCTTTGAGACTGTTGAAGGACTGTGTGAAATTTCAAAAATGGAGAGTAATTATCTTCCAAACAACCGACCTTCGCTGTTAGGGATCTTCAATCTCATTAAAAGCACGTTTCGACGTAATACGAAGTGACAGAATGGTGTGCTCTCGTGTGTATCTCGAGCTACTAACGCACACATCTCGCCGAGGGTGATAAGTAGGACAAGTAGTTACAGCGTCGCCTTTTAATCTCTTCATTCGACTAAGACACCGAGAACGTGGCCTTTAGCTCTGCAACGAAATTTATTCTTCGGCCTCTTTTGTCGTCACAGGATTCCATACTCAGAGCAGGTCCGTCGCGCGAAATAACAGAGGTACAGAGGAAGAACGAAGAACGTTTTCCAGCAGTTGAAATAGGAACTCGAATCGATCCCGCGATCCTTCGATTACACGTTTCGTCGTTTCTATTTACCAAAATTGTGTCACGGTAAATATGTGAACTCTACTCCGTCCTCGCTCGCCGGAGAATATTAGTTCCTCCAACTTGTCGCGATATTGAAACGTTCCTTGGCGCTAGCTGCCGTTCATGCAAAAGCCCGGAGTTGCGGCCGAAACGAACTTTCGGACGCGGCTGGCAAATGAAAGAATCCGCGTTCGTGGGACCTGGGAAAACGAGAATTCTCGAGAAAACGACGAAAGGGGTCGATACAGGGAAATGGCATAGAGAAATCTGGCAAAGGAAGATATCCATATCACGAGTCTCGTGGTTGTAAACCAAAAGTTTAATGTAAATGTGTGAAAATATTAACGCAGTATAAAACATGATTACACACTGTAATTTATTTGTTGCAGTTAATATTTGGCTAACAGATATAAAAAGGACAAGAATAGTTAAAGAGTCAGTGTTGACTTATTGTAGACTTAGAGTTGTTTAGAGTCGTGTGTCGTGTTAGTGTCGACTTTCGAGTTGTAGTTGAGTTATAGTTGAAACGAGTCAAGAGTAATTTGGATCCTAATCATCTCCGAATTAGTGTTGACTTAGTTATGACCTAAGACTTATTTCGTTATAGTTAGTTAGAGTCGAGTGTCAAATTAGAGTCAAATTTCAAGTTGTAGTTGAGTTACAGTTAAAATAAGTCAAGAATAAATTGGATTCTTACCGTCTCCCACAGATTAATATTTCAATTTATTTTATTAATAAAACTACCGTGGTCCAATCTCTACAATATGTATCGTATCATAGAAAATTCATCGTGGCAAAGCCAGTAAAACTGGCGTGGCATTGAACGTGTTAAAAATGACAGCTCGAGCGAATGGAACGGGACAGTTCGATACGAGAGTTGAATTAATCCAGATTCGAATTTGGTCGAGAGACAGTTGATACCGGAGACAATCTCATCTAGAGTAGCGTATCCGAGAAAATAAAGTACAATCGGCCACCGTCTGAAGGAGTTATTTAACCCGCCATCTCCTCTCCTCTGCTCGTGAAAGGGCCGCGGAAGAAACGGATAAGATAGACCGGGAATAACGAACGAAGTTAACGGATCGTGCCGGTTAAAACGGCGCGAGAAATTATGATTCAGAAGTGGAGCGGGAGTGCAGGGCGTAAAACAGGGCTGGGACAGTGTCCCAGATGCAATAAGAACAAGCCCTTTACAATCCGACAGTCACGTACGTTACAACTTCGCACCGGGAGCGAATAAAACGTCATCTAGACGCGAGCTCGCGACACGGCTACGAACGAAATACAAATATCCAGCATGGAGATGCTAGCGGGGTTGAACAGGGTGTTGGTGGGTGAAGAAGGGCGATAACGAACTAACAGATTACCCAAGTTCCTAATATCATTACCGAACTTCTGGCTGCTGAATATTGCAATGAATACAAAGCCTCGGCCGATATCTCGGTTACGCGTACCTACACACACTCTTACCCCATGCTCTATCCGTATAGACAGGGTCAGCCGAGTCACACTTAAGAATCCAACGCGTTCTCCGAGGCAAAGTGGATTACACCGATTACAGGCTGAACTTAATTACGGGCTGGCACATAAATAACGCGCGCAGCATCAAGGATACCAGACGCACGGCAACCTTTCGCGTCCGCCTTTAATCCTGTCGACGTAATACCGGCTAATTGTGAAATGTGTCCCGACTGAAGGCAGCGCCGGAAAAACGCCATCCACCCTCTCCCCCGCCTTCGGGATTATCCCGGCCGACGATTTACGATGACAAATCCGCGACGAGTGTTTCTAGGACCCTCCGTCGTGTGTACGTGTGCACAAGCACAATGGGAACGGGAGCAACCGGGTGACACACATATCCTCTTCCATCCGGTGGAGGATGTTCGCGGACCCATTGAATCATCCGGCTGACGCCGGGGAAAATTCTATGCATCTTTGAGCAAGGATGTTCACAGCGTTCCCCTCGCTGATGGACGAGAGAGAGACGAGTTTTCTTTTTTCTGGCCAGTGAAACGGTTTTCTTTTTAAGGCCGAAAGGGCTCTGGTGGGACGGATGAAGTTGGTTATTGGATGCTGCAAATTCCGACGTTTGCCTCGGTTTCCTTCGCCTCCCTTGCCTGAGAGTGGTCAGAATTAGCCTGACAATGTTTAATTCTGAGCAAATTAACCGTTTGTCATATTTATCCTCCAATTGGCTTGCTGGAATGCAGAGAATCTACGGCACGTTGGATTAAGTTACTTAACTTTTGGGGTATTTCGTTGTAATTTGTGCGTATCTCATGTTCTGACTGATTTGTCATGCGAGATATACAGTACGATGTGTAATTGAATTAGAATGAAGCGACTTAATCGAGAGTTAACGCTAGAACTACGACGAATGTCAAAATGACTCGTTTCGGATATTTTATTTTCGCGATTGTTAAAAATATAGCTGTCTTTTAATATTATATCGAGCAGCCGAGGCGATAGTTCCTAAAATTGATGTAGCGTTGTTGACTGAGTGTTGATTTACAGTGGACTTAGTTAGTACCGAGTCTCGAGTTATAATTGAGTTGCAGTTGAAATAAGCTAAGAGTAATTCAAATCCTTATCGTCTCCCACACATTTGTATTGTTAATTTATTTTAATAATAAAACTACCGTCATTCAATCTCTACAATACTAACTCGTAAGTACGGCGTGGGTTCCTGAGAATTGACAGTGAACTTTTCGATTAGGCTGTGTTTGTGCATGTGAATTGACAACGTACTTTTCATTGGGTAGTCACAGACCGTTACATCGGCAGTATTAAAATTAAAAAATGAATGTTGTAAATGTTATAATGTATTTAAAGAAAGTTCAAAAGTTATTTTTCTGTACTATGATACGATCGTTTTCAATAGGTACAGATTGCATCATTTTCATAACCCAAACGGATAGATCGTTGCACGCGCTATTTATGTATTTAGGTATACATTACAAACCAGTAATTCCAGCGTTAAGCAGTCCTTTCTAGAAGATTAATGTGATTTAATACATTTTCTTTTGTGTTAATTTCATGATCGTATTCGTGGGATCCAGTGTACTGTATCTGTCTTGATTACAATGCATCATGTTCGTGGACGCAACTTGTGACATAAATTTTGCACATCTGTTTCGCGCGATAGGTTAAGCCTTCTGGGCTTATTCTTATGCTACTAAGGATGAAGATGTAAGACGTAAAATATGAAACACGGAACGAATTTATATGTCTTTCTGCGAGATAGATTTATAGCGTGTCTTATGCACATGGATGGTAGTAATCCGACGTTTATAGGTACTAATTATGAAACAAAAGATGTGAAATATATAATGTACATTGTCTAGCACAAACATCTCCATTATTTCAGGCAACAAGCGAAAGGGCTATTTATAAAAGGTATAATATAGTAGCAATGGTTTCTTTACACGTGAAACTGGAATTAAAAGTAAAGCCTGCCTTTGCTCTATTAGTTCTTGTCACGAGAGTCACTCGGTATTATAAGGCAAGGACTCGAGGTTCACTCTGCACTATGATGAACTCGCGATCAATCTCTGATCACATCTAGGTATAGGAGCTTCTAAATTCCTTAACTTCCTCTCATCNGAATATTTCTATCAAATTAATATTTAGAATACAAGATTAAAAATCCAAGATCCAAGAACGAAGGATCTGATCTGGGAATCCTTATCCAGGATCAGCTCTGAATGACTGACCTGTGAAATTTGTACTCAGAACCTACAATCTTGGCTCTTAAACTTTACATCTTCGCGTCCAAACGTCATGACGTCGAACATTTCCATCAAATTAATATTTAGAATACAAGATTAAAAATCCAAGAACGAAGGATCTGACCTGGAAATCCTTATCCAGGATCAACTCTGAATGACTGATCTGTGAAATTTGTACTCTGAACCTCCAATCTTGGCTCTTAAACTTTACATCTTCACGTCCAAACGTCATCACATCGATCATTTCCATCAAATTAATATTCAGAATACAAGATTAAAAATCCAAGATGCAAGAATCAAGGATCCGACGCTGAATATTGAAAGTTCGTATTTGTGATCCAAGAATCGCGCTCAGCACTGAGGATCCGAAGACTGAAATTCGTACCGTGTATTGTGCCGAAACATTCTATACACCAGACCCCTATACATCTCTAGGTAGCCCTAGACCCAGGTCCGTAACTAAGTTTCGTGCCTCGTTGTTTCCGCTTTGGTAGCTCGGTTTAACCTCGGCCATCTTCTGCCATTGCCCCCGTATCTCGCGTCACGAATCGCGTATCAGAGACGAGGCTGAGAAGCTACACGCAGGCCTGGCCCTCGATGCCAAATTTTTTTTCGCTCATCGAGATTATTCATCGGGCTCTCGACGTTTTCAAGCGGGCTCTACAATTGCACCGGCGTTGCCGGAACGCGTGCACCGCATAATGTGCTCGATATAACCGGCGATAGCGGGGAAGCACGAGCAACGACAGCGGCAACTGACAGTATCTGCGGAATGCGATTCACTAAGGACAATGGTCCGCGTTAAAACGGCCCGTATAGATAACCCGGTGGCCTGGTTGAACGTAACGTGTACACGCGTACCACGTAACGACGCGAGGAATCGATACGCGGCGAGAAGAGTGCATGCCCGAGACACACGAGTCTCTGTAACGCCGCGGCTTGTTTGCGATTGCGAGCCGTGGCCAGAGAAGCTGCTGATAAAACCGGTTTACTGGCCGGACCCGGGTAAATAATTGGTTAAATAATTGGCCCACCGGTGTCCTGTCATTAACTCTGCGCCAGCCGAAAGCTGTCTCGGTTTTGAGTTTATTAAAGCCTATGCCGGCTTGCTGTTTCCCGAATCTCGAAACTTTACGGTTATCGAACCGGTTCCAATTTTCTTTCACCTTTCCGACGGTTTTTGTTTTTATTATTAATCCGCGAGTGTTGCAATTACGAGACCTTGAGAGTTTTTGCAGTTCGAGGTGTATTTGAAGTTAGGTATAATGATACTCCTGTGTCATGTCTCCCACTGTGGTTTCACGATTGACTGAGATTTGAATAAGATTTGGGAATTATGGAATATATAAATCGCGTCTTTTGAGTTCAAAATATCGAGTTTAGAAGATAGAGTGGGGAATTTTAAAGAGAGGTTTAACACTTTGCATTTTTTGGTTATA
>NIJG01000014.1:317290-345397 GCA_002201625.1 Euglossa dilemma | reverse complement strand
TCAATTTAATATCATGTCATCAGTTAATAAATAATGACGACGAAGTACCATTTTAGGAAAATAAAATTAATATGTCATTAAAAATAAATTTGCGTTACTTTAACATATATCTCCAGAGATTGAAATGCATGGTTAAATTTAGAAAATGATGGAATTAGTCTGAAAATCTGCGAGAGCTAACTGCACCAACATTCAACTGATACAATTTCTCTCTATTTCTAACTAATTCGATTTTGCATCTTTGTTCAGTCGCACGAAGCAACTCGTATGTCTAATATTAACATATCTACGACTGACGTGGTTTGTCCTAACTTACACGTAACACCTGCATAAAGGTGTCCAACATATCGCAAAGTCTATAAGTGACACATATATTACATCAGCGACACGACTCAATCAAAGCACGGGAACCTAGCATTTGCCTGTCGCAGACGTGAACGGGGCTGACCTAATCCGAGTCAACTTCACTCCAACATAATCTAAAAAGCCAGCCCGATATAGCAGTTTCACAGAATCGTTTCGCTTACGTGGTAGTGTCGTAAAGTCATAACGTAAATCGAACCACGAAACTCTTCTGTATCCTGTTCTTAAAGCTTCCACTATGTTTCAGGAGTTTTTTATTTAACAACTAACAAAGCTATCTTACTTATCAAAATCTATCATTTTTATTGTCACATTCAATTCTTTTATATATCTAATTCAGCACAAGATGTGATTCTTCGATTATACTGATCTTGCTCTATTCGTGAGTCTGTTCTTGAATCCTTGAATGTTTAAAATCCAAAGTTCCGAATTTCGATCTAGATCTGAATAACGAACGAATAACAGCGTAAAATTGAGTTCTTATATGCAGAAAGTTGTAACAATGAAATGTTCTATTAGATTGCCTCACTCATTCTCAGTCAAACGGTTCTTAAAGTTCCCACTTTGTTTCAGGAGTTGGTTATTTAACAACTAACAAAGTTATCTTACTTATCGGCAGCTATCATTTTTATTGTCACATTTAATACTTTTATATATCTAATACAGAACAAGATGTGATCCTTTGTTTACATTGATCTTGCTCTATTCGTGAATCTGTTCTTGAAATCTTGAATGTTTAACAGTAGATTTACGAGACCCGTCAATTTGACGCATAGGTTGCTTCAATTATACGATATTAACAGATTTAATTAACTTATATTAAGTCTGTTAATATTGCGATTGTTTTCAAATTAAACCCATCGTTTGATTTTTAAAGAAAATATGTGGTTTTCTTTACCCTAAATCTGACGAGTGTCCGTAGAAATAGGTATACAAAAAAACCCCGAAAACCTGGTGTTAAAATCCAAAGTTCCGAATCTGGATCTAAATCTGAATAACGAACGAATAACAGCGTAAAATTGAGTTCTTATATGCAGAAAGTTGGAGCAATGGAATGTTCTATCAGATTGCCTCGCTCATTCTCAGTCAAACGGTGAACAGGGTCTAATCCAATCGGTATATTCTGAGAGCATGACAGCATATAGCCCTATAGTCTGTGTGTCGATCCCTGTAATTAGATCCAAGGATCAGAAATTATAGGTGGCGTCTGGGAAAGACCCTCTCTACCTCAAATCCTGACTGTCATTAAGGAGCAAGTTAGGCCTAGTTTCTTGGCTAAGGTCTGCCAGATGAAACACGGTTGACAACCAGTGCCTGGTAGGACATATTCTAGGTCTTTGACTTGTACTCTAGTCATTTATAACACGAGGCAAATAACTTTTTTCAGAGACCCAACTGACATGTTCGAATATATCGTGGATCATTGAGAACAGGATGTTCAAGTGACCATCAGTCAGTGATTAATGTTGTTAGATGAGTGTTTAGTCGAGTATAGATGTAGGATCGTGTTTGGAGGAGGGAATTAATTTGAATAATATTGCAACTGCTTTTGGGAATACGATAATTTTTATTAAAATAATTAACTGATCTAACTCACTGATTAGAAGCTATGTCTTACAACTGATACTTTTACGACGCTGACTTACTTCAAACTAAACTGCTTTGAAACTAAGAACTTATACTGGCTAAACCTTTTATTCTATCTTCTTTCACACACAGGCGTTTCACACATTTCTTATGCAACGTGGGCCCAGTGGGCCAGGAAACCCTAAAAAATAGTCAAAAATGTGTTCTTACATTTTCATAAATTGAAAGTTTCTTGGTATTCTAAATACTTTAAACTACCTATTTTCCAATTTTTATGCAATTTAATGAATTATTATTCTTGTAGTAGAGCAACGAACCTCGCAAAAGAGAGAAAACGTGTAACATCATTTTCGTACTTAAAACGTCTGGTGAACAAAGAGATTTGAAATAATTAAATTTGCCTTTTTTGTTTCCAATAGTCACAAACGTCTTGTATGCAAAAAGTATTGTGCTTTTGTCGAAAGGTAATGTTACTTAAATTAATTTTTCCTTTCTACTTCTTATTGCTCACTCGAACCCTGACCATCCTTGTATCATTCCCTTCTAACCATAATCAACTCCCATTTATTTCCTAATATTATCCTACATCAAAAGATCTAATACATCGCCCGTATCGTTCAATGTATCGTAATAAAAATTCTCGTGTAAATTTGTAACGCAAATAAAAAGTCTTGAAATACAACAATATATTTACGTGTCTTCATTGTACCACTAAAATTACTATTATTTATATCTTCTCTGTTTAGGAATCCATTAACGTTAAACCTACCACAGTCTAAATCTCTGTTTTCCAAACTTTGTTAAAATTTTCGCGTTCAATGTTACAATCTATTTAGAGGTTACAATGGAATGAAACGTAAAACAGTGGAAGAATGTAGTATTTATTACACACGAGTTGAATCAGGACTGTTTTGTAGTCACGCAAGTCAAGAAACAGTATGACAAACGAAACCTGTAGAATTTTATTTTTAGCAATACTACTTCACCATCTTAATCACTCGTTTTTACGATTTTTCGTCGAATATACGAATAGTCTTTCTCTCAATACCTCCTGTTATTCTATTTTTTAAATCTTCTACTTCTATTCACGAGTCATTCGACCGTGGTAGTTTTACCGCTAAAGATCGGTAGTTGAAGTGTCAAATAATACGCGATTTACACAAATAAACGTAACCCTGCATTACTTTATTATCGAAATTCCAAAGGTAAATTAAACGGCGATCGAGCAGAGCGATCTTTTCTGTTATTCCCATTAGCAAACACGTCGGTAAGCAGAAAACGCGTGTCACGATACCGATAGGATAACGATATTTGTTATTGACACGCGACTGCCATGGCCACTCGTAGAATTATTTGGTACTGGACGTTGGTCAGGGAAACAGTGTTTGGCGATGACATCGGTAATCTAGATTCGAACCACCTGATGCTGGGAATGCCGGATTTTCGATATTCCGTTGATCTTTGCATGAACTGCATCTCTCTATCAACCACTGTGTTTTTCTGCGAGACCACGTTACCGCGATATCGATTTCCACTCGAGGCGAGCCGGGATCGGCTCGCCTTAAGAAGGGAATACAAAAATATGTGCTTAAGCCCTCAATCGGCCCGTCTACGTAGCGATTTACATGAGAAGACAAAAACTTGCTTCCGAGGCATCCCCTGCACCCCCGCCCTGTCTCACCCTTGTGGCGCGCACACACTCTGTACGCGGAGTGCGAACGCGGCGAAAGGAAAAGCTGGCTCAGCGAGACTCGCCGTGCAGTACTTTGCATTTTACAATGGCAAAGATATTATGTAAAGCGTCTGTGCACGCGCGCGCCAAAGCGTCGCGATATCTCACGATTCTACGGTGCATGTAACGGTGAATTGTTTCAGACGCTGATTTGGTTACTGCTTCCACTAATCGTTGTTCGATACGAGATAAAAATGAGAATTTTAACATTTACAATCACTTTTTTTCGTTCGAGATATCGTAGTCGTAGTTTGGTGAAATACTTGGTCGATTTGTGGTATTGGTAAACGTGGATTTTAACATATATTTATATATATCGATATAATAAGTGGTGTTTGCGTTGGACGAGATGCATAGGATATTAGTACGAGCAAATTTAGGATGTTATCTAAGAAGGAGTATAATGAATGAAGCGTGATACATGTGTGAGTAATTTATGACGGAGAAGAAGACAAATGAGAAAATAAAATGGAAATGTAGTTGCAATTGAGATATCATTGAGATTAGACGTGTGAGAGAATCTTTAAAATTATATATATATTTCTTCTATATTGTTATTATCCATCTTTTAACGGTTAGAATAAATATATTTTATATTAGTTAGTTGATATAAATATCTATTATATTAGTTATTATATTAACATCTATTGTATTATATAGAACGTTGAAAATGTGCGTATTTTTGGGAATTCTTTTCGAAGGAAGTTATTTACTTCATTGTTATTAAAATTATAAGGTTTTAATAAGTAATTATAAGAGTATGAAGACAATTTTTTTTTGTTGCATTATAGAAAATGTTGAAATTTGGAACTATGAGAGCGTATGTGTAACGTCTCAATAACAAGATCTGAAAAGCTGTATGTATAGAGAACTGTAGTTTCTTCCATATTTAACCAAAATAGGGATGAAAACACTTTTCTTACTCTTTATGAACGTAGTTAGTCAATGAATCTCTAAAAATTTTAAAAAGTTGAAAATTGTTAAAGCGAGGCCAGTTTGAAGTAAAAATCGATGTTTTATCGAAAATTTGTCGTATATATTTATGTCTAAAAATGTTCTTCAAATTATTTTTTTTGTTTCATTTTTAGGTTCATCGACAAGTACATGCATTATGGAGTATGTCCATAAAATTTCAAGGGAATTGTAACTTAAGTGGTTTCCAGAAACACGCTTCTAAAATTTGCGAAAACTTCCACGTAATAAACATACTGTGGAGCTCTTAATATATTGAGAATTACATTAATCAAAGCGATAAAGTTGAATCCTTATGTCATGCTAGTTTTAGTGTTGATTAAATTACGAGTATTAATAATAACACTATAATGTTCGTGTCGAAACATTTAACCATTTGAATTATTATTATAAACCTATCGATTATTTTTCACTGTAAATTCGTCGAACAATCTTTAGTATAGAAATACTTTATTTTTATTGAATTGAATATATTACCAAAGACAGGAAAAATCAATTTGCTGATAACGAGAACAGTCAATTCAGTCGCGATAAATCAATCACCCGGCATATGGTAGTAACTGAATGGTAGAAACATTTAATTCGATCGATGCTTGACTTCTTACATTTAAAACCATATTCCATATTCTGTTCGCTGAATTTAGTCGACCAGAAAACTGAGGTATATTTGAAAATCAAGGCTGTCATACTAAGAGACATATATGTAAGATTATGTAACGTCAGTACTGTATATGGCACATACGTGATTACACGCATACGAGTGTACACGCGAGTATGGATTTGTTAACATACATATATGCTATGTGATACTGATCGCCATGAATTTTGCGGTATGTTCGAGAGATGTTGAAAATGAATATCGCTATCGACCTTTGACATCTGTTCCTGTCATTCGAATATAAATCGTGACAGCGTTGACAGACTGGCGTTTCACCTTTACCATAATATTTTTCATTGTTTATCGCATTTTATTATTCGATTTAAATCTTCAAATTGCATCACCTTTCAAACGTTATCTTCTATCTCCTGAATAAATAAACAACGGCGAAGTTTCATGTTTGCATAATCTTTAATTTGTCAACTCTCGTCCATCTCTTCGATCTTCGAAAAACTAACGTTCAATAAACCTCGTTGCTGCATATGTGATAGATTTTAATACTCGAAACAGATTAATCCGTGTCATATTTTTGTACATTCAATTTCGCTCGAGAGACGTTCTGATTTCGACAACCTGCAAATTGAATTTCAGACAAGCAATTAGGAATTACTTCTTGCTTAGATCGGGTTCAAATTGTATAGAGGTTACGTACATTTTGTATGAATTAGGCGCGTGGAACATGTGACGGATCTCTAAGATTAGGTTAGGCCTGGTTATCGAAGAATAAAGTAGATTAAGCTCAATCAGTACCGAATCAGAGTGAATTAATCTGGATCAATCTGGGATCCGGCTAGATTAGCTAGGATCTGTTCTGTTTCGGGTTTGGTTAGGTCGAATCGTTTCTACATTATGTTGAGCTAGATTGAAATAGTCATACATTCTGCAGGATTGGACAGGATTAGCGTCAGAGCAGGTTAAACTTAAGTTCACCTTGCTCAGGATCGAATCCACGATTCGCCCTTTTTCCGAATCCAAATCACGACGAAACGACTGCTTTTCCGTCAACCGGATCAAAACGATCGTTCTTTCGCGTTTGCAAATTTTTATCAATAATTCATTTAATCGTTGCAACTCGGTGGCCTCGTTCATTATTCGTGGTATTTAAATGGAAACGACCATTCACGCGTTATTAATCTTGAATGTTACACCAATTTGTTAAACGTCATTTGGAACACGATTCAAAGAGGAATGTAGAGATGAAAAAACCTGTTTGAATTATAACGTTCGATTGCGAAATAGGGCTTAAAGCAAATCGTAACAATAGCATCGAAACCATAGAAAACAAAATATCTTTGCGAATCTGTGATATTTTTTATCTGTGTTCGAGGTAGCAGTTTTCAGAGAAGATACGACAAAACTGTAGAAAATTAGACAAAGTTTCGGAAAAGAAAATATATCGTCCTGTTCCTGCCTATAAAACTGCTGGGAAAAAATGTCGCCATTCCTGCGACGGTAAATTTTCGAGATATCGAGCTGGCAAAACGATCTTGTAAAATAAATCGTTTCGATCCAAAATTTCTTTTGTTCCATCGAGCCTGACGCATAGGCAACCGTTCGATCGCTGAATTTAGCACGAGCCTACGAATCTTCCTCTCTCTCTCGCCCTCTCCTCTCTTTCTCTCACACTCGCTCACTTCCACAGAAGTTTATCAAGTTGGAAGTGCATCAAACAACGGTTACAGATCCGCGAAATTTACGGGATCGCGGCGCTACTGGCAGATACAGGCATAACTCTAGGAATACTGCGGAATGTGTTCCGCAATACTGCTGACACTTGTGAGCTGCGAAGAAATATTGGCAGAACCTGCGTAGAATCCTACCCTCAAGCTTTACGGGAAATATTCCTTTCCGGAACGATATTCAATGCCATGCTCTCGCGGATTCCCTAAACTTTACGGGTTAAATGAAATAGGTTAATCTTATCCCTCAATCTGTTCTTTCGAACACGTTTCCGTGGGAACGTGGCTGAAGTAATGGAATATAATGGAACGGAAGTGATCACGATAATGTAGCAAAGTACCAGAGCGGAGTTTTTTAAATGAAGTCGTACTGACGGGAATACTGGAATTAAGCTCGCGCAGTATCCAGTTTTTTTAATTAAATTTTATCTAGGACAGTGCTCTAACTTTGTCTACGATAGTGGCAATTATTGCGACAATTCCGCCATTTTCTTTCCTACGTCGTTATATCTTACGACACTCGCGATTAGCTAGCGGAAGTTCTCGAGAAGCCGATAATTATATCCATTAATTAATTAATAATCGTGCTATCAAGGATACCAAAATATAATAAGAACAGTGATTCTTGACAGACGCAAATTCGTATTATCAATTTATCTATTAATAGATAATATTCGTACAATTGAATATATATATTAACGCTTGAACTACGATGAGAATGAAAATAACTCGTTTTGGACATTTTATTTTCGCGATTGTTGAAAATATGTCTTTCGATATTTTATTAAAATAGGGTTGCGATTACGTATGCTTTTTTATTTTCGTTATATCATATTAATTAACCCTTTGCATTTGAGACGCGACTCTCACTCACCGTTTAGTAAAATTTTAAAGTCCGATATTAATTAATATATCAAATTTAAGATAACGTAATAATATGCGAGGTATCGAAATCGAATAATTTTACGTGTTTATTATTATACAATTCTTTATTTAACACTGTAAGAAATAACGTCAATTTTATAGCAGAAAATCTATTAATTTCTATTCTTCTGTATCCAAAAAATCTTCAAGTTAATACCAATAGCATAAACTGTATTTAAATATACATTACATTATCTCTGTTATTGAATCGAGTATTAAAAATTATGTTTTAGAAACTATAGTATATCATCTAATGTGTTACTGGACATTTCATCCCATAATTCACTTATTTAAAAATGGAAGGAGCAGCTGATTCAGCCCTTGGTTTCTCTGATGCGTTGAGCATAACCTCCTCGATCTTGAAAAGGTTGATCGAAATCAGAGTACTTTTGAGTAGATAATCCTCGGTACTCATCATCGAGTAACCAGATACTCCGTGTTAGTGATCTGAGATACCCCTTGTTAGGGTTTGAAAATCAGATTTATGACAAGGATGATTGAAATCCGCTATTTCTCAGGGACCTTCGACAACTGCTATTACCTCTGCAATTAGGTTCCCAATAGCCAGTTCCCATAGCGATCAACGTATCGCGAATCGGATACGCATTTGGAATTAACTGATCCGTTATCTGGATTCTATCTCCTTGAAAGATTTCCTATAAGGATGTCATCTGATTTATCTGACGGTATGTATCACAGAGAATGATTTGTCAATTATGCTCCGCTGAACTGCTTCGACATCGTCGGGATATTTGCAAGGGGAAGCGTGAGAATGCGAAACCAGGATAAAGGAAACGTATCTGCTTTGTGCTTTGTATAGTATCTCTGATTTGTTCTTTCACAAAGATTCCACATGTAAATACGGTTTCAGAGCAGCTGAGCTAAAGGATAATACAGTCTTCTTTTTATTGGCATTCTATTTCTGCCGATTCGTCGATAACCAATTGATTATTGATCTTTGGCAGATGCTGATGTCAGTTTCCTCGATATATCTGGGTTCTTATAACGAAGATGAAACGTTTTGTTGCATCACAGATAGATTCGATTCCTGTACCATGGAAACGTTGACTGAGTAACTAACCGCAATTACGCAGACTGTTAGTTTTACAACGGTATGTAGTAATTTACAATTCCAGTATTAGAAATGCAGAGATAAACTGGTTGGAAATAAATTTGATTTGTGAAATTAGGGTGATCTCGTTGGAGGAGTCAGAGCAGTTATAGAGACACAGTAATGGCAACACTGTGTTCGTTGGTACGTGTCATCTGTCAATTGATGTTTCTCATGACCTAATAGAGCATATAAGAATGACATCAATCAACGACATCGACATTGGTTACTCGGATTCAGATTCAGATTCAGATCCGTGACTCAGGATTTTAGAGTCAAGGTCTATAGTGTAGAATTAAAAGGACGATATAAATAGACAGTTGTATTATATAATACTTAAGGCTTCATTGGAGTGAACGTAATTTAAAGAAATATTGTAATTATGAATTAAATAAGGGTAATTATTTAGAAAAGCTGGAGTCTCACCGATTTCCACGATTTTTTAATATATATTTAGAAAGTAATATTTTAATCGTCGCTCGATCTTAGTTGCCGAGATTTTTGCAAAATATTATTGCTACTAATACTATGAATATCGTCAATAGTTACGTGTCTCTGGCAATGTATGTGTGTGTAAACGTTGAGTCGCTATTGTTTATGGTTCGCATAAATGTATCGAGGGGGTAGGCGATGTATGGTATAACGTGTGTACTTAAAAACTCGATTTGAGCCACGCATTTATCTTCTGCTCCAATTTTCTTGACACGTTATACATTATACGTCGTTGGTCGCCATGCCGTTATTTGTAGAAGCAAGAGATAATGGCGATCGTGGGTTGACGCATACAGATTCACAGACACGTACGTATAAACAGAATTCAATGTAATAGTAGCGATCTTTTCGAGGAATATATGAAAACAGTTCCTCGAAAAATTAATTTTTACACCGTATTTGAAAATCATCAAAATCAGTGAAACCCTACTTTTTCTAAACGATCACCCTTATTTAATTTATAATTATTATATATATTATTTTTCTAAATAAGTATCTAAATAAATAATTCGTGGACTCAATATTTCACAGGATAATATTGAACCGATGACATGCAAAGTGAAAAGGAAGGACGAATTATCTCGAACCCCAGGCAATCCACGAATTCTGCTTTTCGTCACAGCGGTGAAACGCGAATTAAATTATAAAGTTCGAACGGTGTAGTTCGAAATTAAAAGCCAAAAGTAGCCAGTAACAAGACGAGCTGTCAAATCTGACACTGGAAAATGGAAAGCGAAAGAGCAAATGACAATCCCGGTAACTAATCTCATTGGTCTCGTTTGGATAGTGCCCGTTTTCCTTTCATCGAATATTACCAAGTATTATATTTCAGAGTGTCTCGGTGATCGGCAGGACACCTCTTTCAGCGAACATTCGCCAGGACCACGAGATATGATCATCGGGCTAGCCGGACGCGTGAAAGATTAATGGCGGCGGGACGGATCCGCGGCGCAGCGCCGTCGATGGGATTAAAAAATTTAACGAACCCCGCGACGACAGGCGACACGAGTCCTACAATACCTGACTGCCCGCACGTTGCAGTCCCCCTCCTGCCTCGAATAATAATTTTAACCGGCGATATTATACAGCCCGTGAGTTCCGGGATTCGTTTGTTTTCGCATTTCCGCGACTCTTTACGACCGCGGAAACGTTCGCAATTTTAAGCCCGGCGAGTCCGACGGGGCACCTGCTCTTTCATACGCGAACAATTAACCGGTCTGCACGCCCGCTAATCTAGCCGACGATCGATGCGGAATTTCCCGCACGCCGGAAAAATTCCCGCATCCGTCTGGGTGTCTTTCGCCTGTCACCACGAGCTTCCGCTGGTTAACGCGATTTTGCTCACTGATGGATATGTCCCGCCTACCCTCTTTCTTGGCTACTCCAATGATCGTGTTGTTATTTCGATTAACCCTTTCGCTACAGCAAACCGGTGGATATTCCTAACGAAATTCAAAATAGTCGATATTTGGTCAAAAATCTGATTTACTCTTAAACATACAATGACGAGATTGACTCGTCATTTATTTCAAGCCTCTTCTTTGACTTTGGTAAGTATTTCTTTCTATTCTATGTTATTTATGTTATTCGGATCGAAAAATCATGAATTATTTTGTATTTTGAGTTAGGTATTTTGTTGGATGACCAACGATTCGTTGACTTTTAGTCAGTAAAGGGACCTAGCTGATAAAGGCAGGTTAATGTCTTATTAATTGCGACTTTGACTAATTGTAAGGACCAATAGTCATTTTTACCAAATAGAAAAAATATGTAAGTATCTTCGAAAATTGTACAGAATCATTTTATTCTCTGTTGATTCATAGTACGTTATTATATTTTTCGACGTAGCCTCGTGCAAAGAACTCGTATTTTATATAAAATCGTTCCGAAATATGTATATTGAATCGATTAATAATGTACTACAGTCGACACTCGCATAGTTTGGTAGGCTATAGAAAAATTGTGTTATAATTTTTGTCACAAATACACAAGTGAGATTTCGTTCCAAAAATATAGTTTTAAAGAAAAGGAATATTTGTTTGCACACATGGAAATGCGAGTTTTAATCAAACTAAAAATCGCACATGAAGCTATTTATATTTGCATAAGTATATAAAAATTGAACATGACGAAAATTCTGATATTTCTTAAACGTTACAGCTTTGTTATGACAAATCTTGNTTTTTTAAATAGTGCGTTGAATTTACTTTACTTTTTTAAATCAATTTAATTTCTATTACAGGTGACATACCGTTATTGCATACTGCAGGTTGATATCCTTTTGTACTTCGGATCAGGTATTTGATATGACCATTGTGTGGATTTTTTGAAAATAGTACGTCGAAATTTACTTCTTTTTTTGAAATATTAATTTAACATGTACTACAGTCGACAATTTCTTAAACGTTACAGCCTTGTTATGACAAATCTTGATAATTTAATTTCTAATTTGAATGTCAAATTTCATAGAAATAGAATTTCAAAACCATCATTCTTTGGTGTTAATTAAACAAGTCTAGGCTAATTACTCGCAAACATAGAATTGCTATGTAATCGCATCTGTTACCAATATTTTCAGACTATTGATGTAATTCGTATAATGATAGTAATAAATTAGACATTATTCATTAGACGTGTTAAATTATAACGGAATTCACTAACTATGCGATACATATAGTCTCGTATATTTGGGAAGGGCTGGTGAGTTTCGTGCTGAGCCTATGAATGTTACCCAGGAGACACCATGAGGTTATCTAGGTTGGGTTTGCGTTGAAATTTTAAATACATTAAGCATTGTATTTAAAAGCTAATGCGAACAGACAGGATTTACACCCTTAGCATAGACTTGTGGTGTAAATGGAACTCGTTTGACCCACTGGAAGTAATCCTTCGGTATCTAGGTGGGAGGGACGAGGGGGACTTAACTAGCATAGTGAGGGGATAAATATACAGACTTGGGATTTATCATCGCACTAATCTCAATATTATCATTATTACTGTATTATCGTATTTTATACTTAGTCTGGTCTGCGTTTAGGCTATTTAAATCCATCAGTTACAAATACTTATGATATTCCGATATTAGACCAGATGGAAACACATAATAATTTGCATCTGCGAATAGGAGTTGACCTATTTACTATTATTTCTATTGTCGTACTTTTAGTTAAGCTTATATAGGTTCTGTTTGTTACGTTTACACCTTATCTCGAATTTTTATATCAGTTTCGGAAATTGTTCTTTGACGCTGTTGTCATTAGGATCTGATTTTGCAGTTTCATTTGGACAAAAGATAAAATGGATTTGGTAATTTGAATAGTGATTCATGTGCCTATTTAGGCTGTCGAATGCTGCGAGAAATTTTATTGACATTGGAAGCACAATATAGGTCAAATTTCTCGAGAAAATTTATGAATCGGTTAAATTTGAATTGATTAAACAAAGATGAAGAATCAATCACGCCTTGATTTAATTTCGAAAGAATAGGGAAAATTCTTTGTTATTTCTACTTAAACACAGATTTGATTTTATGTTGTTTTATTCGTATTGAGATTTTCCGATGAAGTTGAGATCTATTCAAAAAATTATTCCCAATTTAACTCACACTTGTACTTTTTATTTATATTCAAATACGAGGATTTTAATCGTAAGAGTAGACAACCCTACCAATTTTCATCTATAAATAGACAGTACATAATAATAACACATTCAGACAATTCAAACAGAGTTTAAAGATACTCAAATAATGAAATACATTCAGACAATTCAAACAGGGTTTAAAGATACTCAAACTCATAATTCAGTCTCACCTATCTGAACATGAAAATGTATCAGAGGAACGTAATTCAGCTTGAGAGCCAAGGTGATATTACGTTGACACGGAGCGAGGGCGACATACTCTATAAAACAGTGTTTCTCAACCATGGAATTAACAGAGAACCTCCTGGAACTTGTCGTTTTACTTCTCTAACCATTTCCAGTAAATAAATATTTCACAATTAAAATATTCGAAATATGTATATGTCGAAAAACTCGCGACCAACGCTTAAATACCATTTGCGTATCAAATGCCAATAATTGTAGAACGCATTTTTAAACAGGAATATTCATGAGCAATCGGGAATATTCAACCATCGAAATCTTTGACCACAGACGAAAAGAAATACTGTATTTGTAAATAAAAATCAGCACAAATTAATTTACTACGCCTGACATCGCGAAAATTGAATTTTGTTGCAAGAGTTTCATTAATCCGATAACTGATAACCAATTTAAATATAATTGTCAACATGTTACATCTCATATACACAATAATCGTCATACCTATTCCGAGATACCTATAACCGAGAAAAAAATTAATCAGTTATCTATGGCGACCACTTTTCAGAGGACGCAACTATACAATGACGGATATAGTCGTCAAACACAGAGCAAGAGACGCTGTTAAAATATTGGATCAGAAAGACGACTTTATTTTTAAAATGAATAATTTTTTTATTAATATTTATTCGTTCGCATAACATAAACATATATCAAACACATAATAAACAAGAATGACCAAAGCAAAGAACGACACATTATGGTACATTGCATGTGGAATACCAGTACTGTGATTCTCAATCATCGAATTATCAAAGATCCTCTTGAAACTTGCCATTCTCTAAACATTTTCCGTAAATAAATATTTCATAATTAAAATATTCGAAATTAATAATAATAAATAATCAATAAAATTTACAAATGAAGAACACCAAAGCAAGGAACATCTCATAGTGGCACTTTGCACGTCGAACACCAATACTGTGATTCTTTCCTAAAATAGTAATAAATTTCTTTTTATATAACAAACTGATCATATCTGATCAGTGATGATGTGATTATCCTTCGTGAAGGATTGTTTATTACTGAATCACCCGGTATATAATTAAGTGTATAAATTGGTTATACAAATGCATACAATTTCAAGAAATTATTTACACTTTTCATACCTTTATTTTATTTCGTCTTGACCTCCAAAGATTCTGCAGATATTGAAATTTACGAATATATTTTAAATTTCGTCAAAATTGCAATTTAAACAGAAAATGTTAAATAAATTTCACGCATGACAGACATAGTCGTGATGACACGAAATACTGCTATTCTCTATGACGTATATAATCGTCAAACACAGTTGACTGGTTAAAAGGATATTCGTGAACGAATCGATGGAAATTTCTAGATAGGTGACGGTTCGACCAGGCATGAGAACCACTGATACGGAGTATCTCCTTGACCAGAACGTTCGGAGACCTGGTCAGAATCAAAAATTCGTGTACACCGGAACGGTTGAATTCAAACTCCGCGTGGAAAGTACTCGACACCACGAATCCTCTTCTAAAGCCCACATTTCACGGATAAATTCGACGCGAATCACCGGTCCGGTTCCCCGGAGAAAGTGAAATTCCTCGTAAACCGTGATTTGTTTAGATCGAATTCATACGGGACCACCGCGGTATAAATCCGGTGTCTGGCCGGAGAGACGGGTTCGGAGGATCGGAGAGAGCTTCGTCGCGATCGTATTTCGCACTTTGGGCCAACGAGTGCTAGGACATTTTCGGTCAACGTTGTTCCGCGTGTCTGTCGCGTGGGTAGCCAGCCGGTGGAAAGGTCCCGAAGGAAACGTTTACGGCCAAGTTAACGACTAATCCTGACCGCAGTTACAGTCATTAGGTCCAGCTTAAAGCAACGTTATTGCTTACATTAGTCACCAACTGCGCCGACCGCTTCACTCGTCGTGTTGCCATGTTCGATTTAATTACCAGCCTTGTTCGTCAGACGGTCGCCCCTGTTCTCGCACCGGGCATTTTATTTCGTTGAATTGGAAATGAAATCGGGTCGATTGCAGTTGTTTGGAATTTTTACCAGTTTCCTCTCGATATATCGCGATCGGTCGAATGACCGATGGATGAGAAAGGGATAGAGGAGAGACCTTAAAGAAAAATGGAATAATCTATTTCCACTTTTTTACAGTTTTTTCAAAGTGTAAAAATTTAAAAAATTAAAATTAGTTATAGATGTTTAAAGTACAGGTAATAGAAATTTTAAACGTGTTTTTTTTTCTGGAAATCTAGTGTTAAGGAAAAATGGAATAAAAGGAAATATCGGAAAATTAATTGAATTTATATTGAAAATATAATAATACCGAACGTATTCATTCGTTTCTCGTATACAAAAGGATAATACTCAAATTTGCATCTACTATACGTTCTCAATTTATCGGTTAATTCTTCATTAATTCTATATCGCAATTTATATCCTGAACACATCAATTTTATTAATCACTTTTAACCACAAATATACTATATCTGTTTGTATTCACCTATACTATTTCACAATTCCTGAATTAAAACATCCTGAGAGAAACTATACTCTTCTCTAACCGTAAGTTTAATAGAAATTAAATTGATGTATCATCTTAACAAGAGAAATCAAATCCCTGCAAAGAAGACGTATGAAATGAACAAAAGGATGAATAGAGATAAATGATCCCATCATTCCCGGAAACGTAGGAGCCTAATCAATTGTATTTTAAAGGATACTCGAGGAATTGCGTGCAACAGAGTCAGATCGATAATCGCGACTTCGAATTCAATTTTCAGCAGCTCCTCCATTTACGACCACTTCTCGACTGTTTGCCAACAATGACCGATTACACTGGCATTTCGATGACCAATTGTGGGTCAAAAGGTCAACCAGCTTACCCTGTACACGCACACGGTTGACTGAACCGGTGTGCGTGTGCACGTGTGGAGCATCGGGCAAGCAGCGTTCCAGAAAGGCACACAAGCGGAGAATAACTCATTTTGAATTTACAGATTAGGCGGTGAATCGAGCGGGATTTATGGCGTTTGACGGCCGCCTATTCGAGTCAGGGATGCGACTAATCAGGATGATTCTCGTCGCATTATGCGTCCGTTTGAAATGTACGATGAAAATTCGACTGCGACTGTTTCATGCGAGAAACGAACGAATAGCTTTGAAAATTTATATTTTCGCGAATTACATAACAGAAATGAAGGAACGAAGGAATTTTATACATCGTCGCGTGTTTCAAATTGTTATTAAGAAAGATTCGAATGGAAATTACACGTTTCGCGAATATAGAAACTGAATTGGCGAGGACTGGAAATGGCACGCGGCGAGTAAAGTGTAGGCAAATGTAAATTTAAGTGATCCATATAAACTGATACACATTTCACCATTTATTTCGTTCATATATCTGTGAAGATGATAAACGCTGAGAACCCCTGGTGTCCGCGTGATAAACGATGTAAGTGTCAGAATTAACGAATACGTGGTTTTTATTCATGCTGAAATTTTCACTTTTGCTATTTATATCATTTCAACTCTTTAATTTGCATCGCAATTACAATTAGATTATGCGAATTGCAAATTACAGATTGTATTAAATTTTTCTCGTCAAGTGGTTGTAACCATACGAGAATTCACGCGAAAAAGAGGTAATTTTTAATTTTCTACGTTGGTAGATTGTGTTTCTTATCTGAAATGAAACAACGCGAAATATTTTGTATTCAAGATAGAAGAGGACAACATCGGAAAATAAATTGATCGTTCTTTTGTTGGAACAATTTAAACGTTCATTTTAACTACATCAAAGTACGTAAAATTCAATTACCTATCGAATTTTTAATTTTTACGTAAATTATTTCGTCCTGCATATTTTTATTAAATTATTCGTATATTTAATTATTGCTAAATTGTTACATTTACGGTACAATATTAAATTTCACGTTGAAAGAATATTCCTTTGATTCCTGCAGCCAATTGGGAATATGTTAAAAAATAATTTCGCGCTTTCCAAAAATTTATACGAATTTCACTCGAACTGCTACTCGAATATTCGCCAATGTTGCCACAAATATATAAAGACGGATAAACGATTAATCGAGCAGGGTAATGAAATTACGAATGAATTACGCTAAAGAATAACATAATTGGATTGATTTACTAAAACGAAACTCCGAAACTATAATCCGGATTAATCTCTGAATTTCTCCAGCTAAATCTCTCATATTATAATCCGCGACGCCGCCAGGAGGTAAAAAATGTATTCCATGGCACATCTTCAAAGTTCGTGCGGCAGAGAACGTCTGATAAGAGAGCTTGGCACGCGATATTTTTCACGAGACTGTTTCTGAAGTTTCAATTTCATACGTTCTCTTCTTTCATGGAATATTCCTGTATCTCCCACGTTTTACCTCCTTTCCGTCTGATATTTATTTAGAACTCTTTCTCCGCTAAATTCTCCACAGCTCTGCCACCCAAGCCCGTAACACTTGCCACGAAATAATTCAGCAAAGGAAGAACAGAGACATTCGAAGCTCGTTATCGTCGCAAAAAAGAGAGAAATAAAATAAGATAAAATACGAAAGCTCTCGAAAGAAAGAAAAGAGAAAATTTAAGGTGAAAAAAATATCGCGAAATAATCCGTGTCGAAGCTTATTACAGTCGAGAGGAGACTCTCTGAGAGGCATAGATCCTCTCTAATCTCATAGACGATACATTTTCGACCATTTCCACTACCAACTACCACCGTTATACTCTGTCGCTGCCATTGGTGAATATCAAAAAGAAACAAAAAAAATTGCGTTTCGTCATTCGGACGATCGGCCGAACGATCGATCGACGCATTTAGACTGCTTGTTACTCGATTATATAACCTCATCCAGTGAGCTGATACGTAATCCTGCTCATCGACTACGACGACCGAGAAGAATCCACTTACAAGCGGTCGATCGTTTCAAAATTAACTCTAATCTAGGATCAGACCGCTTATAAAGTGCTGTCGAGATTTTGCCGGCAGGAAAAAAGAATGATCGTTACCGGTTCGCCTAATTGGACGACAACGAACCAACGGTCTGCTCGTTCGATTATCCCGCCGTGGACCTGGCCGCCGCCATATTTCAATATGGCGACCGATCGTGCGTTTCATTTCGTAAAGGTAGAAAGATCTATTGAGTATATTTCACATTCGAGTCGAAGCAAACGCATTTTTTTTTTGTGGAATCTTGTATAAGTTTGATATATCTATATAAGAACCTTAGCTATAGGAATTAGAGTATTCGGGTCTGATGAATAGAGAGCGTTTGGTTCATGATGGCGTCACGACCGACCTAAGCTCTCTTCTTTATTTTATATCAGGCTCTGTCGGGTTTTCGAGGACTTGGCTTCATTAACCGTTTACCTCAATTACGTTTTTCTCGTTTATATCTCCGTTTCGTATAAAAAAAGACGGACAGATTTTAAGTAGGTCACCGTATAGAAACTGACAATGGGGTCAGATATTACCATGCGTCATCAACTCACACTAGTAATCTCTGTACAGGCAAATTTTTATGTGTCGTAAAATTTTTCATCTCTTTCTTTCTCTCTGTATGTATAGCTATACGGCCACTGATGCTTTTTGGAAGGATATTTGAATATCTCTTTAACACTTTACGATATCTCGGATATAGCAAACCGGACCTTGTGACCGAATTACGAAATATCTCGTTTTAATATTCTTTTATACGGATGTATCGATGAGTTAAAAAAATGAATATAAATTTTCTTGTTACGTTACCAAGACAACGAAGCCTTGCATATTAGCGAGATAAATATATGTTGAAATTCCGATAGATAGGAAAAGAAAAGTGCATATATGTATTGTACAAAGATTTTTTGGAACCCTCAAAAATGTGTTAACAGACTAAATACGGTAGAATTTTTCTAGAAATAAATCCTCTTATATACAAACATCTACAGGTCTATTAAGAAACTGTAACAAAACAACTTTATTTAATATAAAATAGGTATAATTATTTAATATAATAATACAATAGACAATACCATATACGATTACATAAAGGTTAAAGGACAAAACCTGTATATTTGTTAAAAAATTATGTATAATTCGTTGTTTTGTTAAGACCGTCGATTGTTCAATAATTTTGTTGACTCTAACTCAAACAATTATTCAGATGTGAAATATCCGGTTGTTTACACTAAATCTGGCATCATTTATACCACTCTGCATTGATTAAAATAAATGAATATGCATACTATATATATATCTAAATTTAACATCTAAATTTAACAAATATCTAACAAATCTAAACTGCACAAAATACAACCATCCTTAACTATATATTACATAAGAAAAATAAAATTTTAATTCAATATCATCTCTCTAGCGAATTTTTGCAAATTCAAGAAATTTCGAGAACTTTCATACTATTCCCGTCGACCAATGACTGTCTCGAACGCGATCTGGCCAATTATCCGAACTAATTTTTAAACAGAACAACACGGTGGAAGATAAACAAGAGACGGACCGAGAAAGTATTATTTCGGAGAGAGAATCGAGCTGCTCGTGTGTAAAATTGACTTTAGCGAAAATTCGAGCTAATGCTCTATCTGTCGTTAATATGTCGTCGCGTACGGTTCCATTCAGCCCGGAGCGTCTTATCGTGCTGATTGCTTCGAAAGACAAAGAGAAGGAGAGAGAGAGAGAGAGAGAGAGAGAGAGAGAACCGTTATTTGGGAAATCGTGTTCCCTTAATATCCGACCGTACGTTATCGATACTCAATCATTTATCCGCCAATACGGTATTTCCACAGTGCATTACGCCAATGGTAACGTTCTTCTTGTATGGCTTTTTGCTTTCCCAATATTACCCCGTTCACGGAGAACAAAAGCAATACCTAAACACAGCTATGACAATTTCTAACCGAATACCATTTCGATAACCTATTGAATATTTTACAGTTAAATCGAGATAAGAGATATCCTATTTCCGCAATGTTAAAATTGGATTAGACGCACCGGTGGTTTGAAGAACAGAATTCATGAGTGTTCGTTTCGATGTACGACTATCATTTGTTTTATATATTCAGTAGATCGTAAGGTGTGTGTACTGAAGAAGAGATATAGGAGAGACAAACAAGAGAACTGGCTGCGTAAAAATACAATTGTTCAGTTAAAATATATATGAGTGCCTTACTTTAAACCCACAGAATTAGGATGAAAAATTAAAAATCGGAATTTCTTTATTAAGAGGTTTTTTTAACGAATCACTATACTGTCTATGAATTATAAGAACTAATAAATTGTCTTTTGTAATAAAATATAAAATAATCCTAAATATCTTTTGTGATAAAATATGAATATCCTAAATATATCGAGGATTAATAAATTAATTTTTGGACCCAGTTTGATTTTAAATTTGAAGCTCAATTACTATGATGACTCTGAATGTTCTGAATTTATTCCTAGTCTGTCTTTAACACTAGATTTTGCGAAACCCGTCAATTTGATAGATGAGTTTCTCTAATTATACAAAGAAAATACGTTGTCTTCTTTATATGTGAATTTAAGAGGTATGTATAGAAATAGGAATACAAAAGGTATTCGAAAAATTAATGTTAAAGCTGATGACTTCTATGATGATGTTGACAGGTTTCATTGTCTCGTCTGAAAAATTTCGAACGGTAGTTGGATTTTCGTTAACTCATCGCTCGGTTAAGTTAGTGGAGCTGATATAGTGCACCTCTGAGGACTCTATTTCTCCTTTCTTGGGTTCTCAGTGCGTTTCTCTCGAAGAAGAGAGTCCTTTGCGACGCAATTGGGTCTCTGATAGGATTTGTGGTGTCTCGTCTTCTACGCGAACCCATAACCTTATCAAATCTCGATCAATTTTTCGAAGCTTTATTGAAGCTAATATCCTTATCTGCACTCTGTGGTTCTAACTCTGATGTAATCTAGGGAAATTTCTAAGCACACTGTATTTTCAGTGTCAACATTTTGCCTCGAGTATTGTAAAAAGAGAAGAAAGAAATAAAGGAAGATCTCAATGAAGTTTATAAATTGATCCGATTAAAAATTCAGAAGATGAGACTTACCTAACGCAAAAGAAAGAGCAGAACTGATACTGGGGTTAGTTCATTTTCTAGCTTGGTTATTAAAATCTTGGGAAGCCGGATTAACCTCGGTTTAGCAGTATCAGACTTCTTTAGATCTCTTGAGAAAAATTTCTCGGTTTTCTACCAAAATTTGACCGATTTTATAACTTTTCCGTAACCTCGGTTGGATGAAATATACATCTCAATTTACTGTCATTATAATCTCGTTAACTTTTATTTATTTCGAGTCAGTTTACGTTATTTCGATCATTTTAAAGTTACTCACATTGAAGGGAAATCGAATAACAAGGAAAAGCGCGAAAAAACCTGGAATGTACCAAAATATACTAGAACTTATGACACAGTTTAGTTTATTCGGTTACAAAATATCGAATAGAAACTCGATGGATATTTTTTCGAATCGTTTTTCGTCGAAACTGTTTATGAAATGACACGTAGTCCAAATACTTTGAGGATAAAATGTTTAAAAAAAAAAACATATCTCTTCTTATGCAAAGTGTAGCGAGCTGTGACGCGCAGCTTTGAACAGTTTGATCGTCAAATTTAATACTTTCAGCTTTTTTTCTGCCGTTTGGGCTCAAAGCTATCAAATTTACGAGGTGGATAGTAACATCGATGGCGGAAATAAATCTACCGATAGTTTCAATGGTCGAAATAAATCTACACACTCCAATACGGTTTCAAAATTCGGCCTGTGAAAAGAAATTTTTATGCCTACATGCGCTTCAGTTCCGCGCTTAATTTCGCCGGTAAACTTTTCAATTTCATCCAATTAGAGGCTTTCAGAGATCTCTCCGCTCTTGACCCACCCCTTTCACTAAAAAATTAATCCCCATAGTCTTTCTTCTTTCTTTACAAACATTAGAGTACGAAAAAAAGGAGGGGGAAAAAAAAAAGAAAAAAACGAGGAAACTTATACTCGTGACGTTAGTTAAGCTTATGAATTTCGTTTATTTCCAAAACTCTTAACCTGTTAAATTGCTTAGAATAAAATGGTAAAAAATATTTTAAGCCCGAGGTCCACTTTTCAAATCCAAATATTTAAAACACCAGTAGCACCGATACGTTTACACGATTTTTCTCTCGCAACTTTTTGTAATTTCGCAATATTTTATTGGTTAGTTACACGTATACGCGAATATTTTTAAGTTTATTAATATCTAAAAATTAATCTCTGTTAAACTTCAAACTCAACGATTCATTTAACTTTACCTTTGAAACAGGAATAAACCCTTTGCGCTTGAAGGCTTCTGTGCTAAGAAGAAGCTTTCCTTATGCTTCTATAAACTCGGTGACATCTTTCATGTTTATGAATTATTTTATTTTAACATTTCGCGCGTAGTTGTTTCTAATATAGTTATTCTCGCTTATCCAAGTTTAAGTTATGGCATTAAAACGCATGGTAACAACGGTTTAAAATAATCACATTTTCACAAACAACCACAAACGATTGCAAATGTTTTCAAACGAAAATTTTGAAATTAACAATGACGGTTTAGAGGCATTACGAAAAATTCATATGCAGAAACCCCGATTCCAGGTCTTCAATGAACTCCGTCCTTGATCCAAAACCTTAATTGCGCGTGCCTTTTCGGAAAAGAAAAACGGCGAAAGCACTCGCTCCAAATTCCCAGTGCTCGAAACGTTAATTACCTAAGGAATTTTTTCCACAAGAAACACTGCCAAACTCCGAAACTCCTGGCCGCGAGAACATTTTCCCACGTTAAGTGCCCGAGGCTTGCAGCCGAGCAGCGGATTTCCGAAAATCGTTTGCACCGCTTGTGCGACAAAAATTCACTTTCCATGCACTCCTTGGCGATCGATTAACCATCGAACGACGGGGAGAAAAACGCGGAATTAATCGACGGCTGGCTGTGCGCGAGTTCAAAGAGTCTGGCCGATCGGTCCCTGGTAATTGGGTTTTCGCAGGGGCTCCGCGTTTTCCATCTAACGGACGCAACAGTTGAGATTTTCGACCGTCGAGAGAAGACGTCGAGAGAGAAAGAAGAGAGAGAATCAGAAAAGAGACGAAAAATCTTCCGCTCTCGAATTCCGGCTGACTGATTGACAGAGGAATCTCGCGAGAGGTCGGGCCCTCTCATCGTCAGCTACCTACTTGCATTCCGGCGTAGCTGCTTTGTAGGCGCGCCCAAAGGAGCTTGCAGAATTTTCCCCTCGCGAAACATCTCCGCGTTTAACAATAGTTTATGATCCCAGACGAGGCTGACGTTTGAAACCGTAGAGAGCGAGTGTCGATATCTGAGACTTTAGTTTCAGCGCTGTTAAAAGCCCAGTCCGGATTAGCCGAGTTAGATGGATCCCAGTCGGTTTATAGTTCGGATAGATTTGCTAGAATTGGTGTTTGTCAAGTCGAGCTACTTGATCTCGAGTCATTTGGATTTGATTAATCTGACTTGGAGTTGCCGTCTGCCGGAATGCTCGCGACGGAGAGAGAAATTGAAGAGCTCTTCGGAGAACCGCCTATTCGCCCAAGTCGTCTTCCGATATCCAGTGTCGAAACGTTTGTTTATTCCTGAAACTACGATATTAGCGAGCAACGTATTATTATAAAATAAGATCTCGTTAAAACCTGATAAAACAACAAACTGACGTAGCCTAACTCGAAGAGTGCTACCTATGAATAAAATTTGATTTAAACGATTATTTCATTTACAACAGTTCAGTAAAGTATAACGCAATATTTCTGTTATGAAATAAATGGACACTATCCTTTTATACTATTTTATTTCTCTTTACTACAATTTCTCTAAAAACTAAATCTTTATTCGAATACGATCAAATTTGTTGATAAAATCCAAAAAGAAAATATTCAGTTATTAGTAGTTAGATATTTACCAACACTAGTCCGCATAGGATTGACCTATACGCTGCTGCTAATGCTGAATGATGATCGTCACCCAATCCTCGCGAAATAAATACTGCCTTGGACAAAGAATACTTATCTATCGGTTTTTCGTCTTTTAAAACGAATGATATACAGACATATTTAATTCATTCATATAATAAAGTAAAATGTCCTTTTTTGTAACAACTCCATTAGCTCTTTAGGCCACAGTGGAGTTAAAAATGTTCCACCTTTTCCTCGAACATGCGTATACGGTGGAATTGTTTGAGTTCCAGCCTATAACAACAAATTGTATTTAATTATTGTGATCATATAAGTGTATGCATGGTGGGAAATAGATATAAAACGGACAACAACGGACGAAAAATCAGTGTTGAGCTAGACAGGATTGTTAGAGTTGATCTAGTTTTTTAAATTTTAGTTTCTTGAGTTGATCTAGTGTTGATGACTTACTGTTGAGTTAATTAGTGTCGAGTTTCGAGTTGTAGTTGTGTTGTAGTTGAAATGAGATAAGAGTAATTTGAATTCTCATCGTTTCCCACAGATTTGTGTTACCATTTTATTTTATTAATAAAACTATCATGCATCCAATCCAATCATTCCACATTTTTATTATTGTTTTATATTTCTATATTAGTGCGATACTGTTATATAATAATAAGGATGATTTATTAAAAATTGTCCGATGATATCTAGATGACCGCGATTTGAATAACACGATCGATTTGGAAGAAGCGTCGTCCATGGGGCCCATTACCAGGGCCCTTATACTGTTCGATGACATCAGTCCCCGCATCGTCCAGTTTAGTTTCGAGGAACCCTTCAACTAATCGCTTTTCTCCGAAGCAAAATAGATTCCGATGCAGGATGAAGCCATCTTACATTTGTTAACAAAATATACCAATTTTGTTTAATTTAAAGCGCAATCAAATTTCCGTCTATTTTATTTTCTGAAATACTATCCCTCAAAGAGTTAATCGTTAACGAATTATAAGTGGTTTTAAAAACAATATGTAGATAAACGTGATAAATTTAAACTTATCGAAGTTTATTTATTTTCTTATCGAGTAGACAAGGGATAAATAGGATATTTTCTATCGATGATTTGATATGTGAGAGATTGGTATTTGTTCTATAATGAAACTATTAAATCATGCAGAGAAAGTTTGCACCCAATACGTAAACAACCTACTTATGGTCATACGAAGGAACTTCTTGGAACAAGGTTACACTATTGAATTACACTTCTTGGGTTGTAGTTACGCTATTTCAGATAGCTATACAATGATAAAGAAGCGGTTTTATTTCAAGGTGTCCTTTACAATATCGAGCTGCCCGCTTCCGTAACTGCTTGGGGCAATAGGAAAGAAAAAGTAGCCAGAATCAATGTGTAAACACAGCTTAACAATTACCCGGCTCCAGACCGAAGAAGCACTGAACCGAAACTCGGACCAAACCTAACCCGACCTAGTCCAAATCCACGCCAATTCCAGATCCAGCCCAGTTCACCGAGCAAACACTCGCGTTAACCTGTTATAATAAATCCGCCAACTGTTTCTCACTCGTCTGGGTAATTATGTAAAATTGAAAACTCATTCCAGCGATCCAGCGAGAGTCGAAAATAGTCGCGTGGATGAGAAGAGAAACGGTGATGTAATTTGGCTCCGAATGTCTC
The DNA here is from genome assembly GCA_002201625.1 of Euglossa dilemma. NCBI lineage: Eukaryota > Metazoa > Arthropoda > Insecta > Hymenoptera > Apidae > Euglossa > Euglossa dilemma. Next base: position 319,374 of record NIJG01000014.1, on the reverse strand, counting down.
GCGATGCCAGCTGGATGACAAGCTCGTCGACGCGACGGCAAAGAAGTTAAAAAAGCACGGTGGAAAAACAGGGTCAAAAGGTTAGCTAACACATCGATGTGGTGGAATTATCGGGAAAGGAAATTGCTGGGAACCATGCATTTCCGTTCTGCAGGCAGCGAAACGTTTGCAACGATTCTCAAAATACCTGATACCGCGCACCCCGGTGTAGAACCGTGACCAATCCTAACGGCCGAGAGATTACGATCGAGGCCAATTTGCACTTTGCACCAGCCGCCTCTCTGGATTACGATAATACTGCACTTTCCGGATCGTGTAAAACGTAAACGGCAAGTCATCCGTACGCAACTCGAATGCTATTCCGGTCTACGCACGCGTGTCAAAACGGCGTATAATCGCGATTTGTTCCCTTCGATCGGTATCGCGATTCGTGATCGTAAACCGCCTATTCATTAACCCGTATCCTGGCTTTCAGACACAGTCATTTCGAAACAGAGACACGGATTGGCCAAGTTTTGCTTTCAGCCGGTTCAAAAGGAGATTAATGATCCGCGCTGACTGTTCAACTCTGTGTCAAAGGTGAGCAATGGACTAATCACGCGTTTATTAGCTAAGTAATCACGAGGAAGTTCATTTGATCAGTTGTCTCTGTTAAATACAGCATTATTATTTTCGAATAAATTTTTTTCTCGTTAAAAAGTTGTAAAATGATCACTCCTCGTAATCACTTGCTTCGGAAAGATATAATCGTTTATCCAGTATCCAAACGAAAGAATTTCGACTAGATTTATAGACGACATAGTGTTAACACATTTTTTTGTGTTTTCACGCGAAATCTGTTATGGACCTTAGAAGTTAACACATTGTCTTGTCTACATCAAATGAACCGATCTGTAGAAACAGTGCAGATGAACCTACGAAAAAACTATATAATTGCATTAATCCATAAAGCATTGTAGTTAGATTGTACTTTGATCATTGAATCGTAGTTGTGATGCTTTAGTTTGCAATTCGTTCAAAGACATGCGGTCCCTGGCGTATGTCTTACAGATTTCTACGCCGTGGGCAATGTGTCAATATAACAAATACGAATATGGGAGTTCCCAATTATCCCAAATGTTGACATCTTCCGCTTACCAAACGGAAACCAGGTTTCGTATTTTCAGGTGTATACACGGCGCAACGGGAAAATACCTGTATACACAAAGGAAAGAGAATATGAACAGGACGGAAAAAGCATCCGCATCGTAAAATTTTACACGGTTGCTAAAAATTCAATGTGAAAGCTGTGCTATAGCCATCTCATGTACCACTACAGTTGCGCGTGCGCGATGTGCATATGTATACGAAGGGCAGGATTTGACTGCGTTATTTTGGTAGCCAGATCTCGGCGCCCCTCTTCCATCCGTGTCCTCATCTTTCGCAGATTTCTTTCGTCGGCAATTTTCTGCATAATATATCCGAGCCCAGTCGCGGGGTCAATGTCTGCCAGCTCGGTTTCCGTTTCTCAGACACGAGACACCGGCGCGTATGTACGCGGGTGGATAAGTTACGTGGATCGCGAGATACACGAGGTGTCCGGTTTCTTGCAACGCTTTGTGCCAGACAACGATATCCGGCTGCGTGCTAGCAGTTTTCGCAAAAACCAGCAGGAACGACAGGTGAAACGTGGCTCTGGTTCGAATTAGGGCCGGAATCCCTGTTGGGAACGCGGCGACCACGGTGAAAGGGCCCCCGTGGGGTGGATTCTTGATGCAATCTGTACATTAGACGCCACGGAGACAAAATATTAATGGCCCGCCGGAGTAGCATTGGATTTGGAAACACTTTATATCAAACTTCCCACCGAGCAGAGTACCCCGAGTGACAAGTTTCTGATAAATCGCGCCACGTTCTAATTTTTCTGAACGAAAGTATATTAGATCGTTCCATAAGTTTGCGCAGTGTTTTACTCTTTTATCTAAAATTATACGTCGAATGAACCTTTTAAATATTAAGGAAAAATGTAGTCGCACTTTCGTTCTTTGATTTCTTCCTATTTCGTTGACAAAGACGTTATCGCATCGATATAACATTTCTTTAGC
>NIJG01000014.1:268260-316865 GCA_002201625.1 Euglossa dilemma | reverse complement strand
TTCTTTTAATTTTTTTAACTGAGCAAAGAAAAATGGTGACATTAATTTTATGATTATTCGGTAATAATTGAAAGAAAAAAATTCTTTGGTAATCCAACCATATGGAAAGGTAAACCTTGCGATGGTCTAAATCCGGTTTTGCAACTCGTTTAGATGATTCTTCTTGTGCACACCGATTTCGTTACCTTTGGAGATTATTATATAAAATACATGTTTCATCTCGAATCACAGTGCGTCTTCAAATAAAAAAAAAGGGTCTTTTCTTACTGCATGTAAGTAATTTTTGCTGTTTTTGTTTTTGTTTTTTTTTCTTCAGACCAATCAGAAAATGATTTCGCGTTTCACTTGCGACTTGACACGATGAAAAATGTGAAATACTTATGATTTTTTAACTACTTCCTTTCAAAAATCTATTTTCGACTGAACGGAACCATGACACCTTAGTTACTCTACCGGTTTATCGCTTTATGTTTATAAAATGCGACGAAAAACGAACAATCTTATGGGAAGACCTAATAGTTGTGCAGGTACGCATCCAGCGATGCTCTGGTAACTTTCCATTCTTTGCTGCTGCTACCTGCAGCGAGGGTCCCGAGTCAATGGGGGCCTAATTTATGATTTTGCGGCCCATGACTCACGGGGACTGGGCCCGGAAAAAAGAGGACAGTTCGTTGTCGACGAGGCAACGAAAAGGACCTTTCTGAGACCTCTCGATTAATAAACGATACTGCGTGAGACTATCGACGTTATTTCATTTCCCCACAAACATTTCCCTCAGTGGCGAGCTCGAGATTTATCCCAGACTATCAGCGTTATTGCCGATTCCTGTTACGAGCAGTTAGGTCAGTTCCAGGTTCGTTAGCGATGATAGAAGCACTAGAGGAGTCATCAGGAGGGTTGGGATTTTTGCTTGCAGATTACGGTGTCGGGATCACGATGCTACGATGAAAAGAAGGATGGAGAGGTTGAGTGAAATGGGATGAAAGAAAAGAAGGCGTGTTTCGTCTATCCTATTTCAGCTAACGGTTTCATCAGAAAGGCTCTCTACCTGGTCTACGTCTTATTGTTAGGTGCTGACATAGTAATAGAGATTAGGTTGCAGAGTGTATTGGTATGCAAGGTATAATTAAACAAAGACTTTTCGGAATATTTTTGCACCGAATTTTTCTAGCGATTATAGAACTATGCACAATTTATAATAAATTCTAAAGATCGATGTTGATTAATATGTCATATTTAAAATTACTTAACGATACGCGGAATGTCGAAAAAAAAAAAATAATAAAAAGTAGACTTTTAAATAAATAATTAAATAATAAATAAGGAAGACTTTTTGTATTGTTTTACGTATGGCATAGTACTTAACACTTAATAACGATTTGATTTTGAAGACTTTGATGATCTTTTCGTTAGAGAAAAATAGTAATTCGAAGACTTTCTTCTATAAAATTGACGACATTTTGAAAACGGTAAATAAGAAATCGTATGCAAATTAAGACATGGAGTCATTTTACTTCGATATTCCACGTATCGTTGAGTAATTTTGAATTTGATATATTAATTAATATTGATCTTTATAGCGACTGAGACTCGTCTCTTGAGTGCAAAGGGTTAATTTGTCATTTAGAAGTGCAAACTTCTTTTTCACGTACTGATAAACCAACTCAGAAGAAGCTAGTTAAAAACAACGAGATTTTGAATCTTTATTTCTCCTTTCTTTTCGCAAAACCATCATAGAATAGTGACATATCTCCAAAAAAACCTCATACTTATAACAGATCATAATTACCAAAACCCAGCTTACAGAAATTTCCAAAAATAACGAATACAGATTATGTATAACCAAATATCACATATAATCTCCAACTAAAAGTTTTCTATACATCGTCGCGAAAGGATGAAATTCGAAAGCAGCAAGAAAATGGAGAAAATTTTGAGAAATAGCGAACCATCGGCCGAACAAATTACCAAAACTCTGCTTACAGAAAATTCCAAAAATAACGAATACAGATTATGTATAACCAAATATCATCTCCAAATAAAAGCTTGCTATATATCGTCACAGAAGGATGAAATTCGGAAACAGTAGAAAAATGGAGAAAATTTTTAGAAATAGCGAACCATCGACCAAACAAATTACCCCGAAGTATCCTAACCCGAAAATAGAGCACACAGCCTTTGCACGTAACCCGATAAACGACTGGAAGCAGCGATTCCGAGGCGCGACAATCGCGTTTCGCGACTCAACACCCGCGAATGTCCGAAAAATGTGTAAGTTCCGTGAAACGAGCGCGGTAACGCGGCTAGTGCAAACATCGGTATGACGATCAGCACAAGCGAACGATCCTCATTCCCGCCATCACACCCCCACTGCTCGGTGTCCAACCGGGAGAGAATCTCTGGGCGTAGATACGAACCGTTGAATAAAGTCATCCATCCGGCCGACGAGCACCGTAGCACGCGCAGGATCGCAATTGCACGGCGCCACCGTCGCAAGGTTGCAGACATTGACCCCCGGAGACCAGAGGGAGGCCGGTGTTTTGGGGAAGGTCGAGCAGAAGGAGGACAGGGTGGCTGAGGCTGGAGGGGGTGCAATCCAAGCCTTTCTCTTCGGCCCGCGAAATTTCTCTCCGCCTCCTCTTTTCTTTGCCCTTGCAAGCCTCTCTCCCGTTGCTAGACCACTCCACGGGCCAGCTCTTCTCTATGAATCTCTTTCTATCTGTCTCTCTCTCTCTATTTCCCTTCTTCCACGCGCGTTGCACTCGCTACGAACCTCTTCGACTTAGACGCACCCCCGCGGTTAAATATCCATATTTAGCGATCCACCCTCTTTCATTAAGGACGTTAATGACGGTTACGAGTCCGCGCGGGAGTCGTAGAGGGAGAAACCGCTCGGCTGGTTAATTTAGCCGTCGCTTAATGTATGCATCACTGTTGATATTATTAAAGTTCGGATCGGAGGTGTATTCAATTAGCAGCCGATACGTGTGTACACGTGTGCGCGCGTGTGGGTGCGCGCAAGGGGTTGGGGGGTGCAGGTTGTATCGACTCGCGGGTACGGCTGCTTCGTTTACGCGGAATTTAATACCAGCCCGTTGTTATTAGCGGATTTATTATTCAAAAGTGCCGGCGAATGGAGATTGAACGGCGGTACCTCGCGCTGAGTAAATCNGATTTATTATTCAAAAGTGCCGGCGAATGGAGATTGAACGGCGGTGCCTCGCGCTGAGTAAATCAACCGGCGAAACACCCTTGCCACCCTTCGGCTTCTAGTCATTCCTCTGGCCTTAGAATCTGATTCTTTCTTTTTGTCTTTTCTTTTTTTTTTGTCGAGTGGAGAGAATGGTCGGGGGTGGATTGTGGATGGAATTGTAATTTTTATGCGTTTTATATCACGTCGGCTGATCACCCTCGCCGGAAGGTGTCCCGGAAGTTTCATAGGGGATGAAGAATTTAAGGTAGCGCGTAATGAAGATGGAACTGGGGGAACTTTGACTCCAGTCCTGTTCTTCTGCGACGTATTTCTTTTCTGTTTTTATATTCTCGAGCTCTTATTTAACCATTTGCGGACGAGGAACATAATTAACGACACATCGAGTGTGTACAAAACAATTAAAAACAACGAACCGAGAGAAATTTTCTAGATTGAAAGATACGTATAACATCGATGACAATGCTAAAATTATTTGTCGCTATACTCCAAGCAGCTTTCACTCTAAATAATAAAAATATTTCCACTATACTATGATATTCGTCCTCAATGATTTTGTACAGGAGAGGTTCAAACGCGGTAATTTGGTCATTAATGATCATTGGTTTTTAATTTTTGTCGCAATATTGATTTGATTCGCGTTATTTTAGAGTTTCTAGATTCAATTTTCGTTTCGGTATCATGATTTAATAGTCGTTTAAATTTAACGTCGTTAAGCAAACAAACATTTTTGGGATTTGAACATTTAATTCTAAATATTTATCTTTATTTCAGTTGCACCGGTTCGGTTTCAATTCGATTAGCTTGTCAGACATCTAGACAGGTGTACGTCAAAGGATTAGGTTTATATTAGGAGAAAATCGTGTAATATAGGCTTAATTTAGGTTTAGTTGAATGAATTTGTCACGACTAGTGATATTTATACCGCTCTGATAAATTTGATCAATATTTAGTCAAATACGTGTATAGATAAGATATGAATGAATTGTGAAATTCCATTTCCGTCGAGATCTTTAAAATTGAAATTAAAGCGATTGTATCGTTTCGTATAATGAATGTTGATCTCACGTGAAATTGACCGATCAGCATATACGTTTAACGTTACATCCTGTACGTATTTATTGAACGAGAATTAATCTATTACGAAGTGATACACTTTATGAGAATACATATTTGTATCCCGGTGCAAACATTTTTATTGGAAATTAATATCGAAGATGGGGAACAGCAAATCAAAGGAAGCCGAGTAATTAATGGCATGGAAACACAGACGACTTTTCAATTCCAATTAAAACACCGCCGCTTCGCGAATAACGATACAGAATTGAAAAACAAATTATTTTTCAATTAGTTCGCGTATTGACCTCGCTGTTTGCCATTAACGACGTATATAAATTCCAACCCATGACAAGAATAAACCGAACATTGCCCTTCTTCAAATTCTTTTTCGCCTCTGAAGAAAAATTTTATAAAAATTGTTGGAAAATATTTAATAAAATTCACTTAAAATTTGTTTAAAGAAATTAGATTTCATCAACGAAATAATTCGACCAAAAATTCTCGCGAAATCTTTCAAGAATGTATCTATTATACGAAGTATAATGAAAATAATTTATATAAAAGGATTGGAAAACTGAAAAGGAATCAAAGTAGAGAAAGAAGGATTAAATTTTCTTGCTTTTGTCTTTCGATGTTACTTGAATCTTGTAAAATTTTCTACAAAATGTTTCAAAATTGATTTAGAGATAATTTCGCTAATTTATCAGCTTTATAGGTCTTCCAGTAAATCACTGACACGCAAACTTATATAAAATCTTGAACAGAATTCCTTGGAAATATCTCGAGAAATTATTCACCCTTATTTAACAGCGTCGATACGATCACCTATATCGAGGATATCTCGAAGCATATGAAACTTAGATTAAAAAAAATTCAATTAAAACCGATGCATCGGGGCAATCACTCGAAACACCCGAGACACGCCAAGTGGAACGAGCAAGATCTAGATACCAGCACAAAACATGCCAGAGGATTAAGCGAACACGATCCAGAATACGTCGATAACGCACGCTGTACGAATGGTTGTTTCTATGCCAGTGTTTTAAGAAGGGCTTCTAACGAACAATTCGCGATGAATATTAATAAATGCTAATCTTTTTCGAGAACTAATTTCGCCACACGGAGTAGGCTGTACGATCAGCATTCACGCTACATCGAATGCCTGAAAGGGAGAGGATAAGAGAGGGGGTAAAAGGGGAGGAAGAGGTCCTTTCGCGGCGATCTCATGAAAATTGCTCGAAAAGCTGAATTCGTAATGAAAGTTCATTCCGGCGACCGGAAACGTTAGCCAGCTTTCTTCGCAGTCCGTTTCCATATTTCCCTTCCGTCTCCTTCCAATAATAAACGTCGCCCGATTACCGTGCACCATCTCGGAGCCAGTCAAAGGAACTTTCATTTTTTTTCGAAATTCCACCCTTCTACATGCACAGGCCGACATTGACTGTCAAACTCTTGTCATCGTTGTCACAATACGAACAATTTGTTTTAAGGAAAACGAACTACAAAAGCAGGAAAACATATTTTTTCTCTCAATGTAGTTTAAAATTTTTGCACGGTGTTAAAAACATTTTTCACGATTACTTTGGACAACTAGCTGCTGTTATTCCGAATTTTCTACATATTAACCGTTTTCAAGTGTGACTCGACATCGGGAAATTGCTTCAAGAAATATACACTTGAAAATTACAGAGTACAATAGTGCAAATAAAACTGACATTCAACCGAATTTCTTTCTTCCTTTATTTATTAAAATTGTCCTATTTTTTAGTCAAAATAAGTTTCAAATAGTACATTAAAAAGCAGCATGAGCTGCTAATAATGAAGTTGAAAATTAATTTGGACCATAAAGGGGTAAAATTCAAAGCTATCCTAAATTTACAGAGATCAGCCGCAATGAATTCTACGCGCGATCTTACGTTTCAAAAATGAATTATTTTTTTATTTCCTATCAAACGATAAGTAAATTTCGTTCGTTAACACTCTTCTGAGTGAATCCGAGAGTGTGAAGTCGAACGATGGCTCAAGTATGGGACGTGTGAACGAAAGATTGCTATTGTTGTTATGGAAAAATTAGTTTGGTAACAAACAGTTCTTCGTCGTGAAAACAAGTGACGGGTTAGAGAGCGAGAGGTTGTGCGAGATAAATTTATATAATCTTATTACCGTTTATCATTCCTTTAGTACGTTTTTAATTGAATCAAATTATTAGATAAATAACTCAATTAACTTACTCACACTCTGATCCTAACATTTCTATTTCTCAATAAATCTATTTCTCGTGAATCAAAGTGTTAGATAAATAACTCAATTAATTCACTCGCACTCTGATCCTAACACTTTTATTTCTCATTAAAATTCTCACGACTGCGAAGGACCGAAATGTTCGTCGAGCCGAGGTAAAAGTTGGGATTCAGAGCCACGTGTGCGTTCATCGGGAAAGAATCTCGAAGACAGGTGTTCGCACGGTGTACCCCGTCGCGAGGACCCTGCTTGGCCTCCTTTTCAGGGACACCCGGTGCATGATCCGGTAAGCGGGATCGGAGAGCCGTTTGCTGTCGGAAAAGCGAAACCGATGCCGGTTGAAAATCTGACAAAGGAAGGGTAGTAGCCAGACAGACAGGGAAAGGACGGGGGAGAAGGTGGAAACGTTGCATCGGGATTGAACCGGATGGCTTTAGTTCCGTACAAGTAAGATCTAATGAAGCAATTCAAACTGTAACCACAGACCGCTTCAAAGTTTTGAGAAATGCCGCGGCGCACGGGACGGCCAGTACATTACCGGCTGGTAATATCAGCCATACCGATGCCACAACTCGCCTATATCTCGCGAACTATGCGCCCCCGTTCGACTGCACACGCGGCGCCAGAAACACGCTCGAAACATTAGCGTTCATCGGCTCTCCCACGGAATACCGGCAAATATCACCCCTCATAATTAGTGCTCCCCTTAGAACAATAATGTTCAGGGCTAACGAGCCTGCAATCGACGTGTCGGCTACCGGCCGCGTAAATCTACCGGTAAGTGTTCGAAGGCCACCTGATATTATCCCTCCCGTTCCTAGAATACGCGTGTTCCAAGAAGAACAGGTTAGTCGGTGTTTACGATCGCTGAGTTAGCCTTGGAGCAAGGTTCAACGACCTCTGAGAGTAGCTACGAGCTTGATCCGAGGCTTGCGGTAACAGAGGTGTCTTCGCGACATAGAGGTGTCTCGATGACACGCCATAGCTCTATTTCCGAGTATAACCGAAAGCACGAACGAATTCGTGGCCAAAAGAAATTTCCGGTAAATCAGAGAGCAGACCCAGGTGGAACGTATTCGGATCGAGAGAGTAAACAATGCTCGGTTTCGATCGAGTTCAAGGACCGACGCGAAGGTTAAAGCCATTCCGCCGGCGGAATTAAGCGTCCTGATTAAGAACGCTCGCAACAATTGCCTCTGTGGATGAAACTGGAGCTAATGATTGCGAGCTCTGTGAATGGTTCTCCTAAACTCCTGTGTCCATTTAAAAGCCCGGTGGTGCTCCGACATCACGCCTGTTCCCTGTCATCTACAGTCGCGCTATTCCCTAACCCAACCCCTTCGACAGGCAACCTCTCCTATATCGCACGTCGGGTTTTCGATCGGGGATATCGAAAACACGATAGAAATTCCATGGACGGTCGCGAACGGTGTAAATACGTTAGGATGAAAAAGCATGAATAGGACATACCTAACTGGTGGTCGCCTGATCGGCTGCACCGCACGATTCTGTGGTGTCGTATCGATGTCCTGGTCACCAATGTAAAAAGCACGGCAAAAGAAAAAAGAAAAGAAAATAGAAAGGATCGGTCGTAGCACACACTACACCTCCGCGATGAACTATCGAGATGCCTCGGAATCCAGGGTTTCGTCTCACCACGGGAAATAGTTGGCGAGCCAACACGCGTGTACAGGGTGAACGGAGTCGCACCACGTTTCTAGACTGCCGTGTGTTCGTGTGCGAACGACGTCGGGCGCGTTACATCTCGTCACTGGCGCGGCTCGGAGCGACGAGGATCGAATCGCGGTTCGCCGATAACTGCCGACGACGCCGGGTCCGAGACTCGGCAGGCAACGCGACCAACCCCGAGTGGCGCGCATGCGCACTACCCAGGACTCGCCACCCCCCTCCCTAGCCAGTCACGCTCGCACAATGCTTCGGGAGAGGCAACGCTCGCGACAAAGGACGGAGTGCCTTTTCCGGCGCAGTTTTTCGAAAAGCAACGCGCCACGGGATGCTTGTAACAAGGGAGAAGGTTTGATGATGAGTTAGGATGCTGCGGCTACCAGACTCGCGCCGCAGGAATATAGCGTTTCTGTGTCGGAGAGATTTGTGCCGCGGTCCCGAAGATTCCGGTAATTTCTCATTGAAGCCAGCGCTCCGAGCTGATCGAGCGTTAAGCTCGCAACTTTGCTACTCGTCAAATTTTCCACATATTCTTACGGCTACTCTCAAGTGTTGCCAAACAATCTAACGATTTGCAAGGTTTCGTTTATTCTTTCCTTGAAATCTCGTACAGTTATAAATGAAAATTTTTGTTTTCGATATCTTCCAATGAATTTTTTATTTTTGTTTATCTGTCTTGGGGGATGATATTAGGTTGGAAAACAAAAATTCATTATTCTTATACTTTTAAATTATAATTTATATAAATTGTAAATTTTTTACAGACTACAGTTATATTTCCCATAATATCTTACTATGTAACTTTGCTATAAAAATTATTTATTGCAGACAAAAAAAATGTAAACAAAGTAACAAGTTGCAAATTTTGTATGCATTAGGTTGAGGAAAGGAAAACCATAAAATAATGGATTAAATNATGGATTTCTTTTCCCCAATCTAATATTAGACAAAAAATTTTTAACTTTTGTCTATAATTATAATATAATAATTTAATCCATTATTTTATGGTTTTCCTTTCCTCAACCTAATGCATACAAAATTTGCAACTTGTTACTTTGTTTACATTTTTTTTGTCTGCAATAAATAATTTTTATAGCAAAGTTACATAGTAAGATATTATGGGAAATATAACTGTAGTCTGTAAAAAATTTACAATTTATATAAATTATAATTTAAAAGTATAAGAATAATGAATTTTTGTTCTCCAACCTAATATCATCCCCCAAGACAGATAAACAAAAATAAAAAATTCATTGGAAGATATCGAAAACAAAAATGTTCATTTATTTTATTTAGAGAAGATAATACTCTATAAAAACATAGCAATAAACAAAAAATTTTCTTTAAACTATCTCGTATACATCTTCCATTTTTGTTTGAATATCTCAGGAATATATAATATAAAAATTTGCAACTTGTAACATTACTTTTTAATCTTTGTCAGTGAATGTAAACTGCACACTAAAATAATGTTTGTATCTAAGTTATCTCCATTTTGGAAACTGTGTCTATTACAGTCAAATTATCGTGAAAGTGTCAAGTCATACACATCGTACACGTATTCTACAAGTAACATATTCAAAGAACTGCAATAAAAATTTATAAAATAAACAACCCAGATTTAGAAAGAAAATATCGAAGATTCCATTTGTTCATCCTGCCAGTGTCCCAGGTAACAAAAACGTGAGTTAAACTTTTGTTACTCTCAAAAACAAATACAAAAATACGTGTATTAAACGTACAAATGCATTTCTTCTTGCCGAAACATTTCGTGGCTTCGATAAAAAAGAATCGTCCAAATGAGAAACACAAAATCAGAAATTCCTATGTCAATATTATTTCGTATTTTAATCACTCGCGCTGTATTTTCGCTCTATACAAGTATAGAGATGCACGCGGATAAAAGGAGATGAAAAATTCTTTGCCGAGAAACTTTTTCCAGAGGAACCTGGAGCCGGAACAATGGCGCCTTTTTTGATACCCGCAGGTTCTCACGTCGGCCACGTACGCCGTGTACGTGCGAGCAATGACACACGTCATTGACACGCGTCAAGCGTGGACTGGCCTTAAGTGGTTCCCCTCGCTCTGCTAGTCAGCCATCGGGGAAATGTTTAAACGTGTCCTGTAGCCTCGCAAACCGGCTGCGAAATTGCACAGCGTCCTCTCCTGGACCCTGTCGCCTCGTGAACTCCGCCACTGCGGAAGTTAAAAAGACAATTACCGCGGAGCAATATAAATGTTAGAACAAGAGCGTCCCGCGCTCGTAACTCTTCCATGCCGGCCTCGTTCGCCATGATAAAAGGCCCGTATAAAATATTGCTATGTCATTGAAGTTGCGCCACCATTACACCCGTTATCTTTCCTATTCGTTGCTTTTCGCAAATACGGAAACGTGCCGCTCCTTCCAGTCGCGAAATTCAATCTCATGAATTTTCCAAAAATTCATCCGTCTTCCTTTGGTCTAGAGCAATGGCTAGATGCTTTATGGGAAACGTTTCTTGGATACAATTTTGGGATCCTTTCTTTCCGGTGGAATTACGAAATCGAATCCTTCTGGATCCTTAATGGCTCCTTCTTTCAGCGAAGGTAACGATCAAGTGCTCAGCTTCTTAATGAGTTCTTTCGGGTTTCTAATAGGATTATACAGAGTGTTTAAGAACCAAGGGATCCAAGATCTCGAGGGTTTATAAGAGTAACATAGAAAGGTGTAAAAAGTGTCTAATCTGAATCGATTCTTATCGTTGCCTCGTGTTTGATACCTTTTCTTTGTGACTTATTGGAAGTAAATAAAGAAATCGGGTGAGAAATGAGTCAATTCGTGATCCTAATTTAATGTTGCACGGACATTTATTCGTTGTCATAATTCTGGAATTATTTATTGATGAGAAATGCCAGTTTTTGAAAGATTTGAAATCTTTTAATGAAGGGAATAGAATAGTTAATGCTATAGGAATATTTAATAATAGGAATTATTAATTTCTCTCAGACATTCCATAATCTAACCTTAAAAATAAATTTATCCTCTTTCTTTCACTGAAGACAAAAAATCATACCGTGCTTTACAAGAAGTTTCTCGAATCGGCATAAAGGCAAGATGAGTAAATCAATCGCGCCATCTTTTAATCTGCTATGTGTAACTGCTTTGACCAATAATTTGCTTACAATAAAAACCACGTGTTGATTCTTCTATTCTGATCAATTAGTTCCTCAATCCTTCTAAGAGACTTTTTGTGAGACTACCTAACTTGTAATGTATCAGCTAATCGTATAATCAATTATCAGTCATTTTCCAATCAAATTTTTTTGTTCCCTCTATCATACTCTATCATACAACGTTATTATTACCGACAGATGACTTAATATACACAAAGAATTTCTTTACGAGCTTCATCGCGATCGTTCGGATCTATTGAAGAATCTAATACCAATTATTGACGAATGAAGTTATCACTGTTAAATTGAATAAAGTTAGAAAATCACAGTTAGTCTAGATAAACACTCAGTTAGGGTTACTATTATTATCATTTGTGCAGATTGGTGAATTTTCTACGATTCAAACCTGATCGAACCCCATAGATTTAGCAGAGGACTGGCGTTGGACGATATTTAAGAAAGCCCCGATTCATCGGGGCACGTAGACGCGCTAAGAGGCTTCAACGGCACGCCAATTTCTCCTTAAAGGTGTCTACTGTGCATTGAGAATTCCCGATTGAGTTTGCGAACACGTTTGCACAGGCGAGCACGCCGAAAGTAAGTTTAAAGAAACGGTCGGGAACTTCCTCTGCCCGGAGTCGGGCTGCCGCTATAAAGTCGACCTAATAACGCTTTTTAGACACACGCATAACTCCCTTCTGGAATTTTATAACATCTTTTACGAGCTGTGCGGACGGCTACGGTTACGAACCAGACCTACGAGCCTCGGTTCGCGGCCATCTCAAGACGTGACACTTACTTTGCTTTTTAATATTCAACCGTTTATCCTAAACATTTCCCTCAGTTTTCATAATATGTACTTATAAATTAATTAACGGTAAACCTACCATGATGTAAATCATTATTTTCCAAACTTTCATTAAAAATTCCGCGTTTAACGTTAACATCTTAATCACTCATCTATACAATCTCTATTTTTCTTCTATTTTTTATATTATCTTTTTTATTTCTTCTATTATCTTCATCTATTTTTCTTCCAATTTCTTAATTCTTTCTTTCTCAACTTCTTTCTTCCGTTTTTCTATTTTTTAAAGTTTCTGTTTCTTTTCCATTCACTGGTCATTTCACCGTGATAGTTTAAGTGTTGAATAATATATATTTATAAATTATTATATGTAGGATGCCGAAAGTAGGGTTTACTCTGTCCGTGATTTACAGAAATAATATGAATATGTTTCTTTTTTTTATCGAATGAATATCGAGTCTGCTCGAACAATTTGAGACATTGTAAAAGAAACAGAACGAAATGAAGAAAATGTAAGATGGAGACAGATTAAACGCAAGAAATAACGCAACTCTGGTGCACAGGAAACGCTTGTTTTCGATTTTCTTCGATACCGAACCACTCACGTTCGTGCTGGTCACAAATTAAACTCGCGGGGATTCCTCCAGGCTTCTCAACTCAGAATTCTCTGGCTCTGTCGCCGAGGGTCCTGCTTTTATGCCTTTTCCCGATCCTGTGCTTCTATCGATCGCTAATTGGCTGATACGATTCAGCCGATTAACTATTTGCCTTCGTAAAAATCACCTTGTTGATTTGAGATTCGCTCCCTGTCAGAATTACGCCACTTCAAAACACCACATAACTCAGGAACAAAATAATTGGTAATAATTTCGTATTTATGCGAATTGAAAATGACAATAATCCAAAACAGCTTAAAAATATGTCAGAGTTATTGACAGTAAAACAATGTACAAAATCAGGAAAACATTTATAAGAAGTTTTAAAATCGAAGTGGAACCTAATTGACAAATAAATATATGTTTAAATACAGTTATGAAGATGAGAAGATGATAAGAAGAAGATATAATAGTTTTTATTCGTGTTGGCGAATTATTTGACGAATTAATAGTTAAATGCTTTCTCTAATACTGTGCAAACTAGCATACATGAAATTTAACACCAAATTTACCATGATGTAAATCACTCTTTTCCTCTGTTTCCATTCAGAATTTCACCTTCAACGTCACTATCCTAATCACTCGTCTACGATTTTTCTTCCAATCTACGTACAATCATTACCTCAATATCTTCCGTTGCTCTATTTTTAAAAAATTCTAAATATTTTCTGTTCATCGGTCATTTGACGGTTGTAAGTTTAGTGTTAACACTTTATGGAGACTCGTCAAATTTACAGGTAAAGAAAGTCACGTATTTTCTTTAAGAGAAGACCATCAGTTTAATTTAAAAACAATTACAATATTATCAAACTTAATACAAGTTAATTAAACCTATTAATATTTTATAACTGAAGCAACTCATTCGTCAAATTGATGGGTCCTGTAAACGTTAATTAGTCCCGTTAGTGTTAATTATGTTTGATAATGATTTCATAATGTTTCGTTGATAGTAGTAAGAATTAAGGTCGTGTACATATATTTTTGAGCGGCGGTGTATATATTCTAATCTCTCGCCTCAGTCATAATCACCAAAGACGTGACCTAGTCACTGAACGATCGAAACGCTTCCCTGTGACAGTATACGTAACATTTCTTCTCTCTAATATACATCGTGTTAATTATACAGTAGCACGTGTCGTCATTATTATACTGTTCCCTACTGAAATCCATTTTAATCAGTTGAAACAACTAACTTATTAAACAATAATATATCTAATATATATAATAATATATCTACGTCATATAATTGGTATTCTTGATTAATATAATATTCTCACTAATATACTTTAGATATTAAACATCTTGGTAATTACGAATCTCTCAAAACAATCGCATATGTTCTGACAATAACGAACGTCGATTTTAGCTCGCAAAAAGCAATTTTGTCGCATTGCCATACACAAGGACAATGGCCATAAAGGAAAAAGCTATTGCGGATGATTTTATCCGAATTTGAATTATGGTTGCTGGAAGCAAAATAATCAACTCGTAAAATCGGTCAAATATCAAAGTTCATATGTTCCAAGCGTTGAAACAGCAATTTGAAACGTACGAAGGAAGATAGGAGCTCGAGTTTCGTTCAATGTTGTACAATTGCAATTGCTTCCTCCTTCCGTAGTATACTTCCTTTGTAATATATTTAAACAATTGTCGTACAGCATGCAAGTCGGAGGAAGCTTCTTGAAATACATTTCCTATTTTTTATGCCGTACTCGTGTATTGTACGAAAAGATAAAATGAATCAGAATTCAGGAGCGAAGCGAAAATAGATTTTTATGATTTTAGAAATCAAACGATTAATCTCGATAGAATTGATGAGCTTTATTTTTCTCCGGCTCGAGTGTCAATTATTTATCTAATTCAAACTAATTTTCCAATTTGAAATTCAAACTGCTTCTATAAGATAACTTTATATACATATATAATCATATTTAGTAATATTTCATGTTAATGTATATCCAAAAATTAAACGCTCGGTTACTTTCGTATATTATTCGTGTCGTATAATTAGCTGTAGCTTTTCTCATATTCATAACCATTATCTTTCGTCATAATACTTTAACAACAGAACTACCAAAGGATTTAAAATAACTTGTTTTGGTTTTTTTTTTATTTTTACAACTATTGGGAGTATATAATATTTTATGACAAAATTCGTATCGACTCTTTTTCGAATGTGATCGTAATTAAATATGCTCTTTAATTTTCATGACACTGTTCTAATTGTCATCAATAATGTATATTATATTTTACTATATATTATACTATATTATTATATTTATACTTACTATATTTATACATATTAAATTTACTATTTATTATATTTTATATTTTTATGTATGTATATTATAGATCGATAATTCTAGTGTTAAATCCTTTTATAATTTTTGTACACGTTTGATATCGTCAGCTCTAGTGATAACGTGACATATTAAAAAAGAATTCGTTCTTTTACATCTTGAAATATAATCAATTTATTTATTTATTTTCCAAAAGAAAAATGAAAAGAATACGCTTAATATCGCTGCAATTAATATCCTTAAAGTGGTACGAAGTATAATAAAAGATACAAATGAAAAAAGCGGTGTTGGTTCGAGTCAAATTTGAAAATGTAATATAACATCTATGGTGTTGAATTATGTTGATGATTTGCATACCGTTAACATACCGTTTTAAATATTTTTTGGCCAAAGCTACAAGCGCCATGGTGCACGCGTTTACACTATCGGTTTGTTCTAGACCAGTTAATAATCGGGCAAAGGCTGACGAAGCACTCATTTAACCGTTCTAATTCGCGAATATTGCACATGTACAGGGAACTTTAATCGGTTCACTGGTTCATGTAACACACCGTCGATTGTATTAGAAATTTATTGTACTAGGGATGTTTAATGCGTTTCATCGGTATCAGCAAATTAGTATGGAAGCTCTGGGATGTGATTAATACCTGACTCAAATTTCATGCCCGCCGCTAATATAGCCCGTGTATATTAATATCGCTCGTTCTACGCAAAGTGTCGCAATCTGCTTTCCGCGGTACCATGGAAATCATCGCAATTGTCTCTACAAGGTTTCCTGTGTTCCATCAGATACAGTCTGTTCAGTAATTTTTTCCTTTTCCTCGATCGGGCGATAAAATAAACTCCGATGCATCCCCGGATCAGATGATGCATTTAATTAACGATACATACGAAAAGAAACTAATTCTACGTAAATAAATGAGTCGAGAATACACAATTAAACTGCGTTTTTTGAGAAAATTGCTCTTAAATATTTGTCCGTTTGCAACGCTGCGTGCAAATATGTACTGCAAATTGATAAATACAGATAAACGATGAAAGAAGTAGGTTAGTAGGACTGATGCAAAGCGGATCACTGCGTTGAGAATAATTATAAATACCAATGCAAGCATAGACGCTTGTTTATCCGGCGTATATTTAAAATCAATTTTCTCGATAGCTAATTCTCGTTTGAGAAAATTTTGTTCCACCTTTACGACTAATTTTTTCACGTAGAATTAACCCTTTCTAAATCCTCTCCTCGTTTACGAAACATCTCGCAAGATACAATAGGTTTCTAGAGCAATATTAAGACTATATTAAATCTCAATTAAATTAAAATCAATTAAATCTAAAGCAATATTAACACTAAATTAAAACGGTACGTTATAAATTTAATTCTAAACATCGATGCGAATTAACATATGAAATATAAAAAACACGAAATGTCGATGTAAAATAATTCTGCGTCTTAATTTATATACAATTTCTTATTTACCGTATTAAAATCATCGTCGACTTTACGAATGTCTTCGAATTTTATTTCTCTAACGAAGAAATCACTGAGTGCGAATGTCCGATATAAAATTCCTCTGGTTTCACCACCAGTTGCGGGACACCCAGTAGATCGCGATGTAAGTAGCTACTAGGAAAATCGTAAGGCAAGGGTTTAAAGACCCTGTTTCCTCCTCCGATCATAATTTTCCCGGCAGCATGACCCACACTCTAAACCACACCGCCAAAATCCTCCCCTTTGACCCCCTATCCACGGATTCGCGAGTTCCTATGTTGAGGATCTGCCAAAAACATATCACTGTTTGCCCAGATGTCCCGATGGCGGGCTCACCGTCATCGCAGCGGTTCTCATCCGTGCCCTGTGGACGCATCGATGACCCAAATCGGAATTTATTAGAGCACGGGGTATGGAGGTTATCGGAGAAAAATGGAGGAGCGTTGGGAGATCGTGTCTAGCCATAAGTAGCGATCCCAGATAGGGGGCGGGCCACGGAACGGTTGCATAAGATATATCCAGCCCGTATGCGGCCTGTACATATACACAGCTCGTGTGTATCCAGCAGCTTTTCCATTCCGTTCGTGTGCATCGCGGGCCAGTGTGCGCGACGGAGATAGGGGAATGTAGTGCACCGAGTGGCGCAGCCCCCGACGCCGGCATGGAATTATTCGTGTACAGATAACTCGACTTAACGACATCTAGAAGCGATACTTCAACGCACCGAGCACGGAAAATTGCGCTGATAATGCTTGCATACGTTCCTATTATTTCGTGGCCCGCGCCCTACACCGCCTCGATTTATCACGTGCAATTTGCCTTCGACGACGCAAGCGTCTTCGCACCCTCTACAGAAAATCGTCTCTAATTACGAAGAGTCTTCCAGGTATTTTCTCGATTATTATGTAAATTCTAACGGAATTTTTTCATCTCGAAACACAAGATTATTTGTCATCATGTACGGTCGAGTAACGTATTCGCTGAATGCTAGGTTTATCGCTAGGTATTCGTATACCCGTCAGATTTATGGGTAATGAAAGCCACGTATTTTCTTAAAAAAGAGAATGATGAGTTTAATTTAAAAACAATAGGATATTAACAGTAGATTTAATATAAGTTGATTAAATCTGTTAATATTGTATAATTGGAGCAGCCTATTCGTTAAATTGACGGATTGTGTAAAGCTAGTGTTAAATTAGACAAATTTTGGTTATGGTGTTGAAATATGACGTGGATTAGAAAATTTTGGTTTCATTTAGTCAGAATCATCTGAGGGAATCTAATGAGTTTTGGATTTTGCAAATAGAATTATTATTTTTTATACTATGTATATTATTTATCTAGTGAATTTTCGAGGCTAGTAATAAAATAAATATATGTTACTAGTCGTGAAATTGGTTGCTAGATGGAAGCCTATACAATTTTGATAAAAATTTGGAAAGAATAAAATAATTCTTACAAAGAAATTTTTTAAAGTGATATTATACTAAATTCATGATTAGTTCTTCAAAGTTGAACGATTCAAATAACAATAGTTCGTTTAATATCAATATTGGATAGTGACTAATATTACTAGTTTAGGAAAGTAACTATATGTAACTAGTCGTGAAATTGCACAGCCTTTGTCGAAAAAGTGAAAACCATTACAATATTGTTAAAAATTTTAAAAAGAATAAAATAATACTATTAAAAAGGTTCTTAAAAGTGACACTAAATCTATGATTACTTTTTCAATGTTGAACAGCTCAAATAACAATAGAAATCTTCTTTCATGAGAACAGCATGAAATTCGAAACATAATTTTGCGCGCACGTACCCCGAGGATATTTAAGTTTCATTTTCTGAAAAACAAAGTCCAGTATTACAAAATTTCATTTTACATTTTCGTTTCGTTTTCCCACACGTTGCCATATACCCCGCCCTATATGACACATCGGCATCGCGCTGGGAAATTTTTTATTGTTCATTTCAAAAAGCACTTACAGCCCATATAGCTTTTGGAACAAATTAAAATCGAAAAATTCTAGATTTTAGGTACTCGCCAACAAAATTCACCAGGGAATAATACATTTTTCCCCTAAATTTTTCGTTTCAACGGTTATTTTCACGTACTTCTGCCTAAAATGAATATTTTTCTCCGTAAAAAATATTATTTCTTCGTGTGTGCACCAAGGGAACTGTGAGTGATGTTGAATAAGTGAGTCTCCTTTGTTCATAATTGTTCAATTTATGATGTAAATATAATATGGGCGAGTGATGTCTAGTGTGAATGACGTTTAGAAAAATATTTAAAAGAATGTGCCAGAATGAAATACTCGTCGTAGAATTCTCGAAGAGCGAAACACAATGAAATCGTGATAAAGAGCGAGAGAAAGAGAGAGACAGAGAGAAGGAAGTTCTATAAAGAATGAATCGATTCATTACGTCAATTGTATATTATATTGGGTTTATTATTTAAATATTTTATGCTTAACCCCTTGGGTAATCTTAAATTAGATTAACTTTAACCCTTTGCTCTCGAAGAATTTTTTCGTGGTGAATAACAACAATTCTAAGCTTTTTTCATACTTTTATATTTTCGCTGACCCTTTTAACAATAAAATAAAAAGAGTAAAGCACGTGTTTAGGTTAGGTTATTGGGTTACTTCGTGTATAATTATTCTTGATATATTTATCGTTCCGTATTCGTTATTTAGGTAATGGCATTAAAACAAATGGTAATTTACGAGTTAGGGTTAAAAAATTCTTGCGTTTGAAACGGATTTAATTTCCCGATGTACGGAATAGTATATAAACACAGTTGATTTGCGTGAAAATTCATTGATTCGAACAATATGATACATATATTAATTAGAATTGTAAGTCAAATCTAAATTCGACGTATTAGACTCGTGATGCGTAACTTACAATGCATCACTAGTCTCAGTCATATAAGGATTAAACACACTTTGTANCCCGATGTACGGAATAGTATATAAACACAGTTGATTTGCGTGAAAATTCATTGATTCGAACAATATGATACATATATTAATTAGAATTGTAAGTCAAATCTAAATTCGACGTATTAGACTCGTGATGCGTAACTTCTTCCTTTATTTATATAAATAGCCCTTTTGGTTGAAATAAATTCCAAATAATAAATTCAGAAACATTAAGGGCTATTGGTAACAAAATTGAAATATATTACTCGGACCGCAAAGGGTTAATGCTACCGAAGTAAAGAAGAAGTATTCGAGAGAAGTTCTTCCCTCGTTCCTCTGCATCAAATCATGCTTCCATAACCTACGAGAAGGTACACATGACCCCGATGTCCCCGAAAATTTGCCGAAAGAACATCTCTCCCGATTCTATCACTGCGAAGCGTTAACATCGCAGCGGTGCTAATCGAATCGATTGCGATAATCCAGAAAAGCCCGGGAAAAAAATCGAAAGAACAAACAGACGAGCGCGGGCCAACGTCGGGGCTAATAAAATTACTCGGTAGTCGGTTCTAGGTGGTGGGGGGAAGCGCGAGTCAAAGCGGCCGATTTCCATCAGGAATATATTTGTACGCAAACAAGCTATCGCGATATAAATCAAGTAGCTCCGCTTCGTAGCCAGATTTTCCTCGGCCGAAACGCGAAGGTCGAGCGAGCGAAGAGAGCACGGAGAGAAAAAAAGGGGAAAAAGATAGGGAAAAAGGGAAAAAAACCGTAAAAAGGTGGACGAGGACGGGGGAAAAACAAGAAGCATGAGAAGAGGAGGTAGAAGAGGGGATGAGGAGGAGCAGATTGGATCGATGGAATGACGACACGTTTCCGCTCAAGCGGATTTCCACGGCGTTATTTTCGCGATAGTCGCGAGCTGGTTAACTCGCTCGTGTTCGCGGCACGACAGAATGCATGCTCAAAGCGCAGAAACAAGCCTGCGGACAAGCGCAGCCAGCAGACCCCCCACTTCTCGCGTTCGTTCCCTTTTTCCCCTATTTTTCCCCATTCTCCAGCTTCTCCCACTCCTAGGGGAGACAAGCTGAACCGATGCCGTGCGCTGCGACGGGGCGCGGCAGTAGGAAATGGGAAAACGAAATGAACCGTGGATAATTATGTATTACTTCTAATGCTTTATAGGTTTACCAACGGTCCGCGATAGGGGAACCCTTCGAGGGCCAACCGATGGGTGGGGGGCAAACGTTAAAGTCAAAGGTGCTTCCTTCATTTTCCCGCGCTATCGAACAGCCACGATCAAACGATTCATGAGGGACTCGGTGTATAACGATTTTTCAACGACGCTTGAGCGCTGTGTCGTATGAAACGATATGGTTTCGAGATATACTGGCAGACACGGTACTATTGCCTTTAATGGCAGCTTTCCGAGGGATTTGTTTGTCGGGATGGTTACAGAAAGGGTATCGTACTTGGATGCTTTTCTCCTTTCGGAAATTTCAATTATATCACCAATGGATTCGCTTGGTAGATTCTTTCCCACATTTTTCCATGGTCATCGGCTACTAATTTGCCATGGTACGTTGAAAATCTGTACTTGACAGTTTGGTGCGTACAATCGAGAAAAATATTAGAAAGTAAGAGGGCAGGAAATGATACATGATAATGATCAACCTCTTGACATACAAATTACATGCACTTGATGCGATTGAAAAATATTATTTTATTTCGCTAAGTTGAGCTAGAGAATGGAAGCTGAAAAGGAATATATATATTTTTTAAATACTGGATTTTTATCGATAAGATTGATTCATAAAACTTATCTCTTGATATACAATGGAGAGAAATACTTATCAAAGTCAAGGAAAGTCCTTGGAATAAATGACGAGTCTAACTCGTCATTGTATGTTAAGGGGTTAAAGGAGCAACAGCTTCGCCATTTTTCACTATCACTTTCGCTATTATCAGCAAAAAGTTAAAATTTAAGAACAATATAATATAAACACAACTACAAGAACATAACGTCGAAATTTTTCATGACGGTGGACTTCTTGCTGTTTATAGCCTGTTCCCTATTCCTTATTATTATTCTTTCAAATTTGTGTATGTCAAATAAACACTTAATTAACTTAATTATTGAACGTTCTTGATCATACATTCTGTAACGCTCAAATAACATTATCTCCTACTAGCATCAAGTTTCCTTGACTTTGACTGTCAATGATAATTTCGATGACCCTAAATATAAATGACATCCTATGCATATCACAAAAAACTTTAACCCCAATGTTACGCTTGTATAGTATAGGTCACGAGATAAGTTATTTGGGACCTTGTTAAGTCTCAATTTCTCGCATTACCCCTAATAATCTTTAATTGTTCCTGACATAACCTTGATAACCTCTGCATATCTTATAAATATAAAAGTCCTATTGACACATATTTAATTTCCAAATAATATATATCTGCCACGATTGTTGTCAATAGCTATCATGCACCTCAAGACTTAATTCATTATCTCGTATTCCTATTAGGTACGTAATTGATATTAACACTAGGTTTACGGACGTTTTTTGTATACTTATTTTTACGGACATCCAATAAATTTGCCGGCAAAGGAAACCACGTATTTTCTTTAAAAAACAAAATATGACTTTAATTCGAAAACACTCGTAATATTAACCGATTTCATATAGGTTAATTAAATCTATTAATATCTTATAATTGGAGCATTCCACCCGTCAAATTGTCGGGTCCCGTAAACCTAGTGTTAACTATCTATTTTTATCATCTCCGTAATTATGACAGTATCACTAAGTGACAGTCCGAAAAATGATTGCACGCTCGTAAATATTGATTCGACCAATTTACACCCGAGTCCCGACGTACATGGTCGCAAAGCAACCACCGTGTGTATGCAGGTCTCGATATCACGCAACGATAGATGGATTCTTCGGATTTGCATGCACGTAAATTGGAATTAATTCCTGTCATTTCTCTTGCGGAAGGGACGATTAAACGTTAGTCTCCTTGGCGGCATGCGTCGTAGCTCTGTTTGCAATCGAACGCCGGTTCGACGGGAGACGAGAAAAAGGAGAACGAGGGGTGGAGACGGTCGGTTACTATGTAAATGAAAATAATAATTGCAAAATACGCCGGTACCAGGGTGGAAGTTCCTCTGTATATAGCCCGGTAGACGGATTTTATAATCGCTCATTGAAATGGATCGGAGCAAGTTTTCCGCTGTCAAGCAGCGCGGTTGCCCTTTTGCACCGTTGAATCTAATTACCGGAACGTCAGTTTTACCAACTTTTCCGCGTTTTGCATCCGCCGCGGATTATACTCCGCGCTCCCGTTATAATGGCCCTCCAACAGCCTATAAAGGCAACCACCGTCTGAAAAGATAATTCATTTAACTTTTCGCCGGGATAATGGACCCGTTGCCCACTTTCCCGTTCGAGATAAGATGATCCAGCTGATGAGCACCGTATCCAAAATTCCGAGTTCGTTATTTACGCGACACTGGGTACTTGCAGGAACAAAGTGAAAACAGAAGTGGCGGGAACGCTGCTGAAGGATTTTATTTGAAATTCCGATGGATTTAGAGAAAATCGATGGTCAATCGAGGAATCTGCTAATGTGACAATGAGATCACTTGCTCGAGGATCTATGAAATTCGGAGAAATAGCGCGGCAATTCGAAATGCGATTAATCTGCGTGGGAAAATAAGTTTAAAATGTGGAGCAATATTTTTTCATAGCAATTTGTAATAAATCAGTATTGAACATTTGTTGGGTACACGCGACCTCGTTGCTTACGCTTTCGTCTAACAGATGTCTCGTCCGATGGAATTGCAGTATTTTTATTGCCGGTAGAATTTATAATATTAAACGGTAAAGAGAAATCGGAGTAAATTTATCTTCGAAAATTGGTTTGTCCTGTTTTTCATGATGCTCGTATATTTGGATCATAGTATGCGAGGCAAAGAGGGTATAGTTTACACGTATACTAAATTATGGAATCGATTCGAAAGATGTTAAAGGGTATTCTATTTTTCATTTGTCACGGTTATATAGATTAATCGCGTTCCTTTCTTTCGCATTTCGACTACTGGCAAGGCTGGAGTTATGCCAAATGAGGATACACCTTTCTTTGGACACCCCATATGTATCAGGTTATATATTTCCAATGTTGACATATATTTGTGTTTTTGGAAAGATAATGTAGCGTAATAAAATACGAATATGCTCGTATTGTCGCATTAGTCATAGTCTCAAAGCCTTTGTCAATTTTCAAATATCAACGTTTACTTTTTATGATATAACCATTTTTTAAATGATTATAGTTAAAAATTTGAGACGTAAAATCGTGGATAGTAAATTAATAGAGAAAAGAAGAAAATGATACTCGAGACATTTTGACGAAATGACAGGCGCACTTACAATTGCAATTAATTTTAATTCATTTACAATTCATTTAAGTTACGTAAGTCACTCTGTATAATTACCTTTGTGTCCGAGTAAAAGTTACTATTAATTTCACCAAAACTTAACGAGAAGTGTTCTGTGTTATTTTTACACTCACGACAATATCCCTTATTTCACCAAAACCCGTCACTCGACATATTTTTCTACAATCTCAAAAACAGTGGCGAGCGTATATGTAAATAGGGGGAAAGTATTTTTCATATTTAATTCGGTTTCCTAACGCTAATAATAATATTTCTCCCGTTCTCTTTGCACATGTTGGAAGTACAATTCGTTAACTTCATTTATGATTATAGTTTGTATAATTAACATTGTCTGATTTTTGACAAAAAAAATATTTTGTAAAAAACGAGAAATAATGAACGAGTTAAACAGGGAAACATCAATTTTGTTCCAAAAAGAAACTTATTTCATTTTTTAAATATAAATTTCTTTGCTCATATAACATATTAATAATTAGTAATTAAAATTTCGTTGCACCACCTTTAATTTTTTCACCTCAGCACAGCGACGAGGCATATAATAATCGATAAAATCTCCACGAATTTTCAATTATATCGTACAAATTATTTAAATTGAAGGGTTATACCATTTTATTTTCCTTCTTTACGTAATTCCAGAGATGTTCAATCATTTTAATCGAATGAGCGTTAATTTATGTACTTGCGACTGTGCATCAAAATGATCATTTGTTAAATATTTTAAAATCGCGTCGAAATATTTCTTCGAGACGAATCTTTCCTACGGTCTCAAAGATATTTCGCTATTTAAAGAAACTCCACTTCTCAGGCGGCAGTAATAACGTTCCCTGTACTATTGCATGACGCGAAGTGTCACCAGCACGTTCGAACGCGGAAGCAATTAATTTATCCGTTTTTCCGCGAGGTGAGGCCGAAGCGGAAGACGAACGGGGTAGGCAGCTCGAGCATCCTTCGCTTGTTCTCACGATGTTCGACAAACTATCACGGAAGAAGTTTTAAAGCTGACCGAAAGCGCCGACACCGGCAGACGAATGACTAGCGACTTTCTCCTAACTTCTCGGCTGCTATGCATGGCCGCGTTCCGCTAATAAAACCAAAAAGCGCGGGCTTCCGTGTTTTATCGGGGTGTCACCGATCATCGAATTCCCCGACTCGCCTTTGATACTCACGGCGGACTAGTCGTGGGCAAAACTCCCTAGACCGAACGTACGCAAGTTCTTACATTCTCCAAACTTTTACTGTGTGTAATTAAAAAGAATTTCCCTCGAATTTAGCTAGAAAAACTTTCGCATTCCGACTAAGACGATAAAACGTGAGAGCAAGAAGTGTTTTTAGTCATTTCCTAGTAAACTTTTTTAGAACAGGTGATAAATTCGAAGAATGAAGATGAAAATTAGAGATATGTATTTTTAGTTATATTTTTGAACAATTATGGTATTGAGAGACTATAATATGAACAAGGAACTAAGGTTTACATATATATGTCGTTGACCGGAAATTTTGCTCAAAATTGGCTTCACGTCATCGACTATTATTTGGATGTAAAATATAAATGAACTTCGCTAAATTTTGTTTAACACTAGGATTACGGGGGTTTTTTGTATACCTATTTCTACGGACACCCGTCAGATATAGGGTAAAGGAAACCACATATTTTCTTTAAAGAACAAACGATGGGTTTAATTTGAAAACAATCGTAATATTAACACACTTAATATAAGTTAATTAAATCTGTTAATATCGTATAATTGAAGCAACCCATCCGTCAAATTGACAGGTCCCGTAAATCTAGTGTTAATATTTGTAGGTGTCGTTAGTAAATAGGCGTGTGGTCTCAGTTCTGAGTGAATGAAAGAAATCAAGTGCAAGAAGATCGGATACCGAATGAAAGTAACATCAAATGTTTAGGATACGTGACAAAAACATAATTGAAGAAGAGAGCATAAAAGGCGGAGTGCAAGGTTTAAAAGAAGGACGATAGATTATGAGTAGGCAGTATGCAATATGCAGTAATATGACCAAATGTGGTCATGTTAAAACCATCAGAAAGCATCTGCACGGTGGAAAAAGAAATATAAAAGGACAAGAGCGACCGAGGAGTTAGAGTTGATTTAGTGTTGAACTAGAGTTAGAGTCGAGCTAATTGTAGTGTTGAGTTAGAGTCAGTGTTAGTTAGAGTCGATCTAGAGTTGATCTAAAGTGTTGCTGAGTTAGAAAAGTTAAAGCCCAGATTTTAGAAAAGCTAAAACCCTGAACCATACGCCAGGCCCTTAACATGATCATTCTTGGCATCGGAAAGTGTGCGGCATGGTGGAAAACAGGTATAAAAAGGACAAGAGTGGTCAAGGAGTTAGTGTTGGTATAATATTGCTGAGTTAGTGTTAGTTTAGAGGTTTAAAGTTGTTGAGTGTTGACTTAGTATTGATTTAGTGTCGAGTTTCGATTTGTAGTTGAATTTTAATTGAAATTAGCGAAGAGTAATTTGAATCCTTATCGTCTCTCACAAATTTATATTGTAAATTTATTTCATTGATAAAACTACCACAATTCAAATCCAAATCTTTTTATAGTATTAACAGTTAAGCGTCTAATTGTTATTTTAAACAAACCATATTTATTATTCAAAGTTTCTACAAATTTAATATATTCGTACTAGTTTGCACATTCTTACCAGGTTGTGCTTTTTTTTCACTGTCTAGACTATAACCGTAATTGACTTTCGAGAGGTCCCAGCTTGCGTAACTCGCGTGTCGTTTGATCTGACCTCTCTCGTCCAACTCTGATATTAATGTCGTTTTCCCGGGTACATTCGTCTAGTACTTGTAATTATAAAATTAATGGAGGTTGAAACTAGGAGTATATTATACTCCGCATACCGTATGAAAAATGGCACGCGTGTAGAAATAAATTTAATCGTACGTTATGCGCTTCGAGGTTGTACAAGGTTAAGAACGAAATTATATCGATCGTTGATCTAAGCACAAATTTGTAGAAATAATTCATCTGAATAACAGTATGTTTACTCGAGGTCAACGTGAGCACGTCGGTTTTGACATTCGCTTTTCTCCATTAATACGAGATATGAAACGGATTTAATGTGATTATGAAATGCAAGATTCATGCAGAGTTGATACTCGTTACAGTAGAATAGTTTACTGGTCTGTCGATTGTATTTATGTTTGGAAATCTGTGTGACTAGGTCAATGTCTGCATCATTAAGGCAGATTGACCAGGCATTTGAAATTTTTTTGATAAATCGGTGTTATGATTGCATCTGGTTTAGAATAGACGTTGGTCAAGGAAGAAGAACAAAACGAAGATTTCTGTTTTCTGTTTAAGATTCTTTTACTTCTTCTGTTCGCGGTTAGCTACAGATATCTTGACACATTTTTGACCGGTCATGAGTTAACTCACGATTTGCGTCGTTGAGTCTATGCATAAAGTGTAACTATTGTCACACCCTGTAGACTTTCCTGGCAGCTAAGAGACTATATTTTGGAAAAACCACTAGCAGACAAACCAATCCAACTAGAACGTGTAGAGTATGCAAAACAAGATATATCCGCAAAACCTGTTGTATACATTACACGTACTTAGATAATTGTTACACGTTTTATCTACTTAACCCTTTGCGCTCGAAGAATTTTTCTGTGATGAACAACAGCGATTCGAATCGTTTCTCATATCTATTCTCGCGAACACTTTTAACAATGAAACAAAAAAAGTAAAGCACAGGTTTGGGTTAGGTTATTGGGTTACTTCGTGTATAGTTATTCTTAATATATTTATCGTTTCATATTCGTTATTTAAGTTATGTCAATAAAATAAATGGCAACTGAGTCGCCACTCGAGTAAAAAAGGTTAAAATGAATATTAAAGTTAAATATGTATGATTCGCTATTAGATAGGCCCTAAAAGAACTAACGGAAAAGGAAGGGATACATTTCATCCTGGGCCTATTAGTGGACACATCAATAAGGCCCTGCTTTAGATGGGGATACTATTGGAAGGACTAGGTGTGCTATAGGAATCGGAAGTTTTACCGAGGAGGAGAAAATCCTCGAATCTCCTTTAACTCGGAGTCCATCTGGCGGTGAGGGTGAAAACGGTGGCCGACACAAAATGAACGTTGACATTTCAAATGTGAATTTAAAAAGTGCATAGACGCATTGTGCCGCTTGGTATGCATGATTGTAGAGCGCTTCTAGATCGCTGAAAAATGCAATGTGTTAATATTCCAGCCCGCTCAACATTCCCACAAATTTATATTTCGTTTCATCCCGAACAATATTCTTAATACTTTATTTACGACGTACTCGTGATCGTGTCAACGCTGTAATCCCACTCAAGACCATAATCAACAACCACTCTAAGCTAGGACTAGGTCAGCGAAGTAACATAACCCTATGGTGGAAGGAATTCGTGAGCGAGAGATCGCATTCGCCGGAAATCGAAAACGCGAGGACTTTTTGACGCAGAGGCAAACACTGGACGAACTATTCGTATGTGGCGGAACTAACAACGAGCGATTTACGACGTCTAGGATCAGTTGGCTGGTAAGATGGGGTCGGGATGGCGGGGGATGGGATGTCAGGCGAAATTTAAAAAGTCGTCGCGTAGTGACCCCGCTCGTGGAAGCCCTCTACAATGGACAAATCGTCCGTGAAATGGAGAAATTCGCGGGGATGCCGCGGAAAATCCACGCTTCGTCCATGGAATACCTTATGGCCGGATCTTGTTAACATTCGGACGTAGACAAATACGGTCAAACAATACGTGCACCGCCCGGATCAGATATCGTGCATTTTTACGGGGTATGTAACGCGAAACGCGATCGATATCGATTGATCTCTAGAGGACAGCTCTGAAATCTGATACGCGAGCTAGACCGAAATTCGGTCAAAATTTAGGTTAGAGTATGGTTGCGAATACTGCAATCTTTGTGCGTTGGAATTTCGTTGGGGAGTGAACTGAAATTTGAAATTTCACCTCTGTCAAGAGGATTTTTGAATATTTTTGTGGTCAAATTAAAGGCGTAGGAAGCTAATTATTTATTTTTAAAGTCAAGCTCCACTGTGAAAACTACCATCGTGTCTTGCATTTTGAAATGACAAATGTGGATAAGAGAGGATTTTTGGGTATTTTTATGGTCGAATTAAAGGCATAGGAAGCTAATTATTTATCTTTAAAGTCAAGCTCCATTGCGAAAACTACCATCGTGTCTTGCATTTTGAAATGACAAATGTGGATAAGAGAGGATTTTTGAATATTTTTATGGTCGAATTAAAGGCATAGGAAGCTAATTGTTTTCTTTAAAGTCAATCTCCATTGTGAAAATTACCATCGTGTCATGTGTTTTGAAATGACAAATGTGGATAAGAGAGGATTTTTGAGTATTTTTATGGTCGAATTAAAGGCATAGGAAGCTAATTGTTTTCTTTAAAGTCAATCTCCATTGTGAAAATTACCATCGTGTCTTGTGTTTTGAAATGACAAATGTAGATAAGATTAAGATAATTGTCGCGAGTTAATTGTTAGTTACAGCTTACCGAGAGATCGAGAATATCTGATAGCAAAGTACAAGAGAATTAAACTTTCATTATAGAAACAACTGTCAGGGTGTTTTCATTTCTTAACTGATGTGCTAGAATAAATAAAATAATTCTCGCAAACTAATATATTACATAATTATGCGTATTTTGAGATGAGAAGTACAGATAGGAATATGATAATCGTGGTAGGTTAATTATTAATAAAAGATCAGGGACCTCTGATAGGAAAGTAGAACAAAATTAAATTCTCATTACAAAAACAGCTGTCAGAATATTTGCATTTTTTAACTGACGTACCAGAGTAAATAAAATAATTCTTGCAAACTAATTTATTACTAAATTATGCATATTTTGACATGAGAAGTGCACATAGGAATATGATAATTGTAGTAGGTTAATTATTAATAAGAGATCAAGAATCTCTGATAGGAAAGTAGAATAAAAAGAACAAAAGTCGGAACTGTTTTTAAACCGATGTACAAGTGTAAATAAAATAATTTCTCGTTCTTGCTTTACACGATTAAAAGATTCTTCAAAAATTGCTTCAAATTTTTCGGGTAACTAAATTAAACATACAGTTTTTTAATTAAAGTGTTCAAACAATTAAGCGTCTTTATAAAGTAAGCTGATTTCTGTTCATGAAAACTACTCCTGACATTCACCGCGTTAAAACTACAGACTAAAATAAGCAAATAAGTTCTTAATAACAAAATATCCACCCACTAAAAATCTCTAAAGCAAAGAATTCAAATCCAAGAAAAAGCTGCAACATAACTAACCTCGACGTGAGAACTACCCTTAAATCTCCACATTTCTCGAGTTACAAATCCGAATAAACTACCCAATACTTCCTTTGCTCTCAGAAGATCCAAATGATCAAGTATTCGAGTGTGATCCGACATCAGTTTTCTTCTTTGTCGCTTAAAAATTACAAAATGCAACAATAGCGTAAACAAATCTGACATTTAATTCAATTTATTTCTTCCTGTAGAAAGAAAAAGAGATAATAATTCGAAGACTTTCACCCATAAAGTCGACGACATTTTCAAAACGGTAAATAAGAAATCATATGGAAATTAAGATATAGAATTATTTTATTTCGATATTCCACGTATCGTTGAATAACTTTAAATTTGATATATTAATTAACATCGATCTATAAAATCCGATTAAATGACTGAGACCCGCCTTTTGAGTGCAAAGGGTTAATATGTCATTTAGAAGTGCAAACTTCTCTATTTTCTATTACGCCTAATAATTAAAACGATTCAGAAGACTCTAATTAAAAACACCAAAATTTTGGATCTTTATTTCTCCTTTCTTTTCGCAAAATCTCAAGAGAATACCTCCAATACGTCCAAAAGAAGATCACAAACTTATAATAGATCGCGATTACCAGAATCCTGCTTACAGAAAATTCCGAAAGTAACGAACAACGATTACTTACATCCAAATCTCACGTATAATCTCGAACTAAAAGTTTGCTACATCGTTGCGAAAAGGTCAAATTCGAAAGTAGGAGGAAAATGGAGAAAATTTGACGGTAAGCCGGAGCGCATAGCCGTCGAAGAGGCCCGAGGAGAGCACAGCCCTGCTGGAACAAAGTGTACGCAGGTAGGAACAAATTGGTTTTTGCGAGTGGCACAACACGCGTGTGTGCCCGTTCATAAAGCATGTATAATAAACACGGTGCTCGCCGGTGCGCTTGCGTGTGTTCCAGACCACGTCCAGTGGAGGGAGAACATTCGGATCGATCCTTCAGCTTTATCTGTGCTGCCGACCCGTCGAGTGGAAGGTCCTTCATTTGTACAGCCTTGGTCATCCTTCGTCGCTGAATGTCAGACCGGCCGCAGACGGATGGCTTTTCTTACGTCTCGTGCTTTGTTCGCCACCCCCTCTGACGCTCCCTGATCGTACCTCCGCCACCCTTTCATGCTTTTACATTTCAATAACTTTTTCCACCGTGTTGTTCCATTTTTTTCTTTTCCCTTTGCTGCTTTCCTTCGACTCCCTTTCCTGCTCGCGTGTCTCGTCGGTTTATGAAATTGGTTCGATGCTCGGCTGACAATTGCAATCATCGCGCAGATTTCTTTCGATTTCATTTCACAGATACACACGAGGGTTGTGATATTCGGATGGTTTCGAAGCTGCGTTTCGAATCTGTTTTTTTTTTGACTCCGGTTTCTTGCTTCGCTTTGCAACCAGCGCGTGACAGTTTATTCGAAAAGCAAGCTCGGGGAACTAGGAAGACAAATTTTCAACTCTTTCGGAAATATTTATCGTCGCGGAAACAAAGCAGGCTCGGGGCGGTACCGTTTCTCACTGTTGTGAAATAGTATTGTAAAATATTAGTATTGTCGAGTACCGGGGATATTAGAAACTGTTGGTATAATAAATCTTGTCAGCACTTTCGATATTGTATGATTAAATTGTTTAGAAATTCGTGTTAAAAATAGATAATACATCGTACTAATTCTAAGTTTAAATTCAACCCTCGTTCTTTGAAGTTAAAATGAAATTCGAATATCCTTATTAAATCATCTACAGTCAAAAAATTCCCTATGATGAGACTATTCAAATTTCAAAGAAAGGGAGCAAGCTATCCTCTACGTTTTCCTAGTGAATATTGAACAGAATTAGAGAGAAATGGTATTAGATATTAACTTGAATAATTAAATTCAATTTCAATTCCCAAAGTAAATGATTAAATTCAAATCTGCACGATTAAATCATTCACGGTCTAAAAATTCCCTATTACTTAATGAGCATCAGCGAGCTTATAAAAATCTGAAGAAGTTTGAGACTGCTATTTCTATGCAACGAAAAAATCTTCGAGTTAATCTTTCGGAATTTCTTCGAATCAAAATTTTTCCAAAGCGTTAATTGTCAAGTTGGTAATATTGCGAAACAGAGGATAATAGATTTCGCGCGTGTCGAACGCGTTAATTTTATGTTAGGTTTCGGTGAGAAAAATAGTGGAACGCGACGTAAGTATAACAGCAAGGAGAAACGAATGGCGACTAGCCTCGAGTTATGGGAACAAGAAGCAAACTGCTATTATTACCGCTTTTTATTAGTCACGTACCGAAGACCAGGCTCGGTAATTTACAGAGACGTTCATCGTCGAACGGAAAGTTTCAAAGAAGTTCCTGTTAACAAGCTCCGCCTAGTGTTTCCTGATTTCTTGCTTCGCGCATTTACAAGGGCTCCAGCTCGCGGGGGAACATTAGTATTTCTATTTCGGTGTTACGCGCCCGCGAAAGCTCGACCTATGAAATATCGACGAGCCGTGGAAAATTTAATGGACCTTGAGTAAACTGAAACCTGTTCCAGCTGTATACGGAAATAGTTATTGTTCTCCTGGTAAGCATTCCTTTGCTCCCACTAATTCGGATAATTTTATTATCGTAAATCTATATTCAGAAATTTCGATATCAAAGCGATCGAGAAATTTCGATATCAAAGCAACCGAGAAATTTGATATTCGAATATCAGGTATTGCGTGTGCATAGCTTCAAGTATTCAGATTTTCGACTGCTTTAATTATCTGGTGCGAATATTTAGGATACTTGAATACTTTGGAATACTGATTAATACTTTATTACCTTTGAACTCTTATTTTTGCTATAAAAGTGTAGAAATTTAGAGATTTTCTGCCAGAAAGTTGACAAAATTTTTTAGTACAGTGAATAGAAATCGTGTAATTAATTAATTTTAATAACTTATTTTCAATTAACTTATTATCAATTAATTACTTATTTAATTTTAATATTTTCCACGTTATTACATTATCTTAATGTATTAATTAATATCGATCTTCAAAATTTTATTAAATGGTGACTGAAGATCGAGTGTTAAAGATTAATATTGCAGCTTTTGAATATTTAGGTTACTTACGATTAATTGAGTACTTCTGATTTAGATACTCTAAGATTTAACTATTACCGGTATTTAAAAATTCGAGCATTCATAGAGTTAGATTAAGTATCTTTCTCTTTTGAAAATTCTGTATGTAAATTTCCAAATTTATTAAACAGTTGTTAAAAATCAGAAATTAATTTCGATACTTAATCAGCATTACAGTAATTAAGTACTCGAAGATTTAGGTGTTAAGGTGTTTACATGCTCAAATATTCATACTATTGAGATACTTGTGCATTAAAATTTTTATATACACGTTTAAATGTTGAATAGTCAAGTATTTGTAAATTCAAGTTTATGCGTTTAAGTATTTCTATTATTGATACTCAAGTACGCGAGTACTTAGGTATCGAACTCTTAAATTTAAATAATTTAGATAAATATGTAGCATGAAAATTACTTGAATTGCGAATCGATTAATTTTTACATTTTCCTCGACTTTATATACTCGTGCAAAACCGTTTCTACTCCATTCATGGTCCTCCCCTCCCCGCTGCCGAAAAAAGGGAAAAAATATGGAAAGCACGCGTGCATTCGAAGGAGAAATTCATTACTCTCGAAGGAAAAAATCGTGGCCACTCCAGGGAAAACTGTTTCGCTTCGGAGGAATTTTAAAATACCGCGAAACTTTCCCAAGCCCGTGTATTCTGATTTAACAGAGATGGATATTTAAATTACGAAAAGATAAACCTGAAAAGTAAGAAGCACCGAGTCCAACAAGGAATAAGGGTAAACTTACAAATTTCAAGTTTAAATCCAGTTTTTTAACCAGATTCATCATAAACTCACTGTGGCGACGTGGGAGGCAATGGCGGGGGGAGTAATAGAGTTTTGTCGTTCGGCTAATAAACTTCCGTACCTCTTTGCCAAAGCGAATGGAAAATTTCAATTTCACGCAGTCAGAGAGTAAAGGAGGCGCGGTATGGCGAATTTTGATTTTAAACTGCTCGTAAAATATTTCCCAAACTCTGTGCCGTGCCCCGCCTGTGTTTCTATCGATCGCTATACTTCCGGCATTCGAAATGGTAATTTTCTACTGAAAGCTCTTTTCGAAAGTCCTTCGACGCGATTAATTTCGAAATGTTTTAATAAGGCAGAATATATATCCCAGTTTCGCGAAACATTTTCTTTACGTGACTCTGGCTTTGAGATTATACAGAGATAAACTTTCTTGCCAATTTTTAGGCATTTCCCTTAGTGTAATTAGAAAATTATTCAGACAAAATTTTTTTAATATTTGCTGTTCTTTATGTATCCGTATTCTTGAATCTCATAAAATCGTTTTTACGTAAGAAAATCATGGTCATCTTGACATTTTTAAATGATACTATATATTTTTTATGTGATAGAATGGTTGCTGACGTTGGAGCGAATTCAACAGTGTGTTATATTATGACCTTGATAAGACCTAAAGCACGAAAATTTTTATTTTTTTATTAAATAGATTTTATGATGAATTTATGTCTACTTGACTGATTGTTTCGAATTTTACGTAGAGTATAATACACGTATCATCTCATCGTGGAACAATAGGCAGAAGACATCAAACATGTTGCAAAAATTAAACAAATTATTGCTGCCACTATTTATTTATTTCAATTTGAATTTCATTATTATTCGATTTTTGTTCATTTTTTTTTTGTATTTTAATTTTAAATGTATTATAAGACACGTCCAAAGTGTTTTATTAAATTTTTAAAACAAATGTGACACATGATTGAACGATATATTTTTAGTTTGGCAACGTTTGCTGTACTCCTGTAAGGGTTGAGACTCAATGGAGTTTATGAAACTGGCAGAAATCATTGCACAGCATTGACGCAAGAATTATGACCGATTCCTCTACAATAAAGGACATTAATTACAGTATCTTTCCTTCTACACAATAGAATGCTTCTATTGAACTCCCTCTATACGGTTCTACACGAACTAATGGCCTTCAAGGTCATTAATTCGGTACTGGAAGGGTAGACTGGTACATGCAAGGGCATCAGCTGTGCGCAAACATTTAATGTTCCTTATTTAGCATGCAAACAAACCAAGTGGAGTGTTAATTTTATGTCAAAACAGAGC
The DNA here is from genome assembly GCA_002201625.1 of Euglossa dilemma. NCBI lineage: Eukaryota > Metazoa > Arthropoda > Insecta > Hymenoptera > Apidae > Euglossa > Euglossa dilemma. Next base: position 281,327 of record NIJG01000014.1, on the reverse strand, counting down.
AGGAAGCATGTACAGTCCTTAGCAAGACTTGCTTCGACTTAGGCAGCCTGATACTTATTTCCAGTTTGTTCTATGTTCCTTTAAAATTATAGTGTAATATGATCCTGTAACGGTGTTCAATTATATTTATTATTCTTATTATTATCATTTTTATTATTCTTATAATAAATTCTCCTTGCTTTTTTATTTAATCAAATCGAAATATTATTAGCAAGCTTCCATCTACAGAAAAATAACAATCTTTTTTACTAATTTGATAAATTTTCACACCCATTGGTTAAAATAAAGAAGATTCTTACTATCTTTTTGCCACTTTTGTAACGAACAAATTTCACTCGAACATCTTTCATAGGAAAATAGAGTATATAATATATCTTGAAACATAAATATGGTTGACCTAACCTTAAGCTAATTCAAATATCTTAGAAACGTATCAAAAACTCTCTTAGATACTTAAAAGAGATCCAATTCTATGACAAATCTGAACCGCTTGATATCCATGCAACGTTAAGTTTCATGTAGAAGGAAGATAGGTGTTTTCGAGTACTCTCACGTAGTGTCAGTCACTTTGCAAACTTGAGTCTTAATTCAGAGTTAAGACGAATTAAAATTTTGAAATTACATTTAAAGTTAAAAGAAAAATTCACTCCATACAAGCACGACATGATTTACATAAATATGAAACGATCTTAATTCAGAATTAGGACTAATTAAAATCTTGAAATTACATTTAAAGTGAAAAGAAAAATTCACACGATACAAGCACGATATTATTTACATAAATATAAAACGATCTTTATTCAAAATTAATTCTAATGAAAATTTTGAAATTATATTTAAAATTAAATGAAATATTCACTCGATACAAGCACGACATGATTTACATAAATATAAAACGATCTTAATTCAGAATTAGAATTAATTAAAATTTGAAAATTACGTATTTTGATGACACGAGACATTATGAAGATTCTAAATTTGGATAACAGAAGTAACTTCAGATAATGGAGGTTATAGTCTATAAACGTGAAATAAATATGACAGAAATATCCTTAACGCGTGTCCTCTCGGGCGAAGGTAGCTTAAATACCCATAAATCAGTGGGTAAAGGCCGATTTATTATATAACAAACACGTAGCTCCGTGAAAAGCTTCAGAAGGTACGCTTTAATTAATAACCCATTAAGCCTCCGATAGCGATTTATTTATTTCTATTTTTTTTCAAGGGCCGCCGCCCCCATAAATCCCCGCGTCCCCAACACCTCCCTCGCAAATGACTCTCTTCCCATGGCAATTCGAAAACCCATTAAATTTCAAGTTAATCCTGCAGTCTCCCGGGACGATATTAGACTGTCAGTGTAACGTGTATAATGGACGACGGCCACGAACGACGAATATACCCGTATCCTTGATCGTGAACGAAGAACCTGTCTAACTTGCGACTGTACTTGCTCCTCTATTGCAGATACCATGAACGGAAGAATTTCTAACTTTTGTGTTTAAAGTGTACTTGTCCTTTGTCACGTGTATCTATACAATTGCCCATATGTATCTCGCCATTTGGCGGAATCGAATCTAAAAGACTATACCAAAGTTATAACACTTTTAAGGAGGAATACTTGTAATTCGGAAAATAAAAATCTACCTTTTTGGGCTTCTTCTTTTAAGGAAATCACGATATGTTTTGGTATGCAGCATTCGGATTTAATTTATTTAACGAAATTGTCGAAAATTGCGCAAATTGTATAGCTTTAGGTAAATCTTGTTTTTTAAAAATGGGCTCGAATGGCTAATGTGATTCCGGATCACCTGGTTATCCGAAACGAAAAATATACGAAATTATGTACGAAATTATGTACCACTGAAGCAGCGAAATTTCAAAGATTAGAAAAATAGAAACACTTTGAAGTTTAAATATCGATTTTCTTTGTACTTTTCATCCTTTGGGTGGTAAACAAAAATAGAAAAAAGTATCAGATTACGAAATCCTGTGATAAATCTAATGAAGATCTGCAAATTTCAAGTTGATCAATTATCTAAAATGCGAGATATCACGTCAACCATGTCCAAAAATGCGGAAAATTTTGTTACCCGTTGTACAATGTCATTACATCGCACTTCAAATATCTATAACTTCGACAATATTGCGAATGCGAACAAATCCTTTATGCCGACATTTTTGAAAGCATATACTTTGAGAAAATGTGAGGAAAAAAAATTGATTCTTTTAAGCCGAATTATAAGCATATCCTCTTATGTAGAATGAATATAAATGTACATATATGATTGATACAGAGATATTATACGTTATATGTTAAGGAGTTTATCAGTAAATAGATGCAAGTTATTAGTCCTTTCACATCTTAGCTCTAAAGAAAGTCTTTTATGCTATGCAAATAGCTGTACGGTAAATAAACTTAAAATAGATAAGTCACGGTTATTGCGTACGAAATATTCCGTTTAATGATACAAATGGTGTACATACATCATTTCTAAATATATCAACGCGTTTACGATTCGAAGTAATCTAGCAATGATCTTTCCCAACGTTTCTTCCTAAATATCGTTCCAAGCACATTCTAAATATATCTACAAGAGCTTCCCTGATTTTTTTTTACTTCATTTTATTTATTTTCTATCCATTTCGTTGGATTCAATACGACTGTTTACGTATTTACAATAGTATTTTGGAAAGCTATTCTCATCAGTTCTTCAATTTTATTTAGTTAATGATAAGATATATGAATATTAGTAAGAGTTAGTAAGAATCTATATAATACCTCCGAGTTCCCTACGGTATGCTACTGTTCAAAAGTTTGGAGTTAGTTATAAGGTTCAGAATTTATGGGAAGAAGACGCGAGTAAAAATTGATATAATTCATTGCTCTTCAGCTTTAATAATGTACTAGATGTTTTTACGATCTTGTCGTATTTTGCTATTGTAAATAGTAACAATAATGTTTTAACAATAGTGTTTTTCGTCAGATTGATATATTTTATACGCGAATAACGAAATTTTCTTTCTGAAAGAATGATGGTATTTTATTTTTTTATGAAGCGAAGAGATGAAATAATACAAGCTAATTATCAAAGATTTTTGTAACTGGGAATTGTATTTAGTTAATATCAAGAAAAAATATGATACATGAGGCCGAAAAGAAGTTAAGGACACAATTTTAAATAGATATAATAATTTAATATTGTTATTTTAGATTGATAATAATTTTCTTAATATTTAGTAGCTCAAAGGTCAATTCGTGTCTCTTCGGTTATAAAATTAAAAATTCTTTATGTTCGAATAAACAATTTTCAACATTTAAGCGATAGTGTATGTATTTTTGTGCTTAAGACGACAGATGATTCCATATTTATATTTATGTTGGTATATGTGCTTATCTTTGTATCTATGTACCTTTATACTTAAGCTGTATCTTAAGCTTGTTCAAGCTGTATCACATTTCGTATCTAAGATGATATGTGTATCTACTGAGATTACTGGGCAAACATATATTTATATGTATGAGATATTACAATTATTTTGAATTAAAGAAATCGCTGAACCTTAAACGAGATTTTCGAAATATAATTTAAAATCAGTATTATGTATTGTGATAATAAAATTACGTACAATTTTAATTTGGCTTACTTTAAAGTGAATGTTAAAACAGAGAAACAATCGTATATTGCTTAATTAAATTCACTAACCAATGAACAACTCCTCAAAACAAACAAAACTATAAAAATGACATCTATACTCTAATTTAGCAATTCCACAAACTGACTTCGGTCAAATTTACATTATTTACAAATTTCTAACACCAAAATAATAATAATTAAATATATATTCCAAAACAAAATAAAATATATTGCTTAATTAAATCTACAAACCTATTTAACATTCTATATTTTTTAAAATTGCTCTTTTAACAATATAGCTTCTCAAAATAATCAAAACTACAAATATGACATCTATACTATGATCTAACGAATCAATAAACTAATTCCTATAATTTTCTTTTTAACATCATATCAGTAATAAATATATTATGTCGGAGAAAAAGAAATCGGTTTAAAATTATAAAAATAATGGATTTCTTTTTCTCCAACATTGCCTAACATGTACAATTAAATCTGCAAACCTATTTAACATTCTACATTACCAAAAATTACTTTCCTTTAACAATACAGATCCTACAAATAGACAGAATTATAAAAATGACATCTATAATCTAATCCGTCAAACCGATAAACTAATTCTAATAAAATTTACATCGTTTCCAAATATTCTAACACGATATGAATAACAAAGAAATACACGCACGTCTTAATTTTCAAGAAAAATCTCTAACCTAAATATTTTACATTTGCACTCCGCACCATGATCAAACCTGCGCGATTGCCAACCACTGCCGCCACAATTTCCCCACAAGCCAAACACAGAGGCCACAATCGAACTCATCAATTCTCTACCAAGCTGATTCCACGGCAACCACCAAGTATAACCTTCGCCAAAAACGAAGGAACTACAACAGCCCGTCTGACTCCGCACACGTCCTCGTATCGCGCGTGTTTCCGCGTGTTTGAAATCGCAGGAAGAAGCCGCCGCGGGCGGGTTAGATAACGATGAGTGGTATCGGCACTTTTTTCGAAGTTTAATAAATTCATTTTTACAAATAAAGAACCGTCGATCCAACGAACCTGTCGGCGGGAGGGTGGAGGGCCAGAAAATACCGCGTGTCGATCGATAAAGCGAGAGAGTACCCTCGTTCAGAAACGTCGAACGCATAATACAACGCGCGCAATATAAAACAGAAATATCCCATCGGAAGCGAAAAAAAAAGAAAAAAAAATAGGAAAAAATAAAAANAAAAAAAGAAAAAAAAATAGGAAAAAATAAAAAAGATAACGCGCGGAAAGAAGGAAAGGAACAGAGACAAAAGCGCGGATGTAGGAGAGAGAGAAAGTGAGACGACAGACAGAGAAGGCGAGGGAGAGGGGAAAATGGAGGAAAGAGAAGAGGATGTTTCGCGCATCCGAAAAAGTTAGTTAAATTAAACGAGGAACTTCGATATTTCGTTTCATCTGGCTGGAGGGGGTGAAAAAACGCGGCCGTTTGTGCTCGTTTCAGTCCGTTTGCGTGTGTTTGACCGAAACGAGCGAATTCTTCTCCGGGGTAAAAACGTTCGATGATAATTGACCCAATTAAATGTCGGCTGGCTGCGTGGAACATGCGTGGAAAAATATTATTCAACAATTATTGCATACGAGCTGCTGCACGTGGAACCACAAGTTCGACGCCATTTTCTCTGTAAGCAAGACGCGCCATGTTTATAAGGGTCCAGGGTAAACGAATAAACATGGCGTATGGTTTCGTCAACTGAGTTTGCTCGGTTGAATAAGAGGATAGGAGGAAATGGGTCGATCAAGAAATATTGACAGTGTGTTCGAGTAATAAAATACCGGTTATTTCTTCCCTTTAATTTAAAAGACAATTTTTGTTGTCGAATATATCGATCGTTACATTCTTTATCTCTGCATAGTTTTAAGTCTTTGAGGCACAAGATTTCAGCAAATGCAATTTTATTGCGCTCTAAATTAAATAAAATTAGTATCGTATAATATAGAAATATAAAAAGATAATAATTTCGAGATAGGTCTAAAAATAGCTCTCCATCGAAAAGGTAGGACATTTTTAACCCCACCGTGTCCCAAAGAATTAATTAGAATATTTGAATATTTTATGACATTGCTTCGAATATTTTATTTTCGTAATTTTTGGAAATGTAGTTACTTCTGACACGAACACGATAATTTTTATTTGGGTAAAAATACAATCGTGCATTGCTGTTTGTCTTACATGGAAAGTGCAAGTCCTTTAAGGCGCAAATTTAGTTGAAACTTTGTAGATTTATGAAGAAAGTATATCATTATAAGGGTAACTACTCAATAGTTTTTGATACATTTATATTTGTGATTAATCATTAACTTTTATTTAAGTTCATTTTATTTTAATTTAAAAACCTAACTCGAATGACTTGCACTCTCCTTGTTAGTCGTATTACAAAAATTACTACCATTTTTGAGTAACGGTTTTATTTATTGGTTATATGGATAATTATTAGAAATAACGTTTTAAAACAACGAGACGCTGTGAAATTTATTAACGTTCTTTTTTTATTTAATTCCTTCCTTTTGGTTGGTTAGTTTCTTCACTCTTCCTCCGTTTGCAGTTTTTAGGATCGTCTTTCGAGTATGAAATTAAATTATGTTAAAAAGGCTCCGAGAGGCTGTACAGTATATGTAATGGTGTCAATAAAATTTCAATAGGTTTTGCATGATAAATCGAATTCCCATCGGTTTATTCGAGCAAAGAAGTTCCCTAGAGGTGGAAATCCACTATAAAACCATAGTAAGTTCTATTGGGCTTTTCAATTTTCAAATATTATTTCGTACTCAACAACTGTCGCAGGAGTAAATCTGCTTTTATCCTTTTTTTCCCCTTTTATCTCAAGTCTTCGTTACGAAACCATTTTCCCCCATTTTTTCTGAAACTTAAAAGCTGCAAAAATTCCGTACAGCTCGTATAACGAAGCTTCGTATAAACGAAAAATTCCCCTTTCCGGAGAACCATAATTACTGGAAATATCCAATTTCCATATAATTCGCATAACATTCGCGTGCCAGGAAATGTTCAAAATCGCTTGCATGCATTTCATGCTAAATCCTCTGCGAGTGAAAAAAAAAAATGCCCTTCTTTATATTCAAATAAATCCGATACTGCTTGAACTCGCTTTTATACCAACCAAATCCGAGACAAAAAGATTCCTGTTTTTATAGAATCGTCACTGCGTCACTGCTCGTTATAGAGATTGAATTTCTCTAGAACAGTTGTTGCAAAAAAATCCATCATCCGCCATCTGGTTATAAAATAAATTCCCCAGAGGCGGAGAAGCGTCATAAACAGTATCGACGAGCCTGGAGAAGGAAGCTGATCAATCGGATCGAGCTCGTGGATCGTTTAAGAATACCATTGGCACGCGAAACACACCGGCCGACTCGTTTCATTCCGTTTATCATAGACGGCAGCACCTTCGCCGCGACCAGCAACAATGAGAAAGTAATAACCGCAGGGCGAAATGACAAATTCGCTGGAAATATTGCAGGGGACGTCGTGTGCATCGTAAATCTGCGTTATAGCCGTGATGCAGGCCCTGGAACGATTCCCAACTCGGCAACTGGTAAGATGCGAAAGAGTTTCGTCGTTTGGAACGCCAAGAAATTCTCTGCGCTACCGTTCTCCAACCAGGTTTAAACGTATGCGTGCGATTATCCTGAGAGTTATTGAAAACGACCGAGTTTTCTACGGGAGAAATTAATCAGACGATGTTTATGTGACACAGTCTAACCTGAATACCTAGTTACCAAAGATTCACGGGCCTTAGACGTTATTCTTGTGACGCAACCCGAACTTTGACACAAGATAGGCATCACTAGGAACAATGATACATTTGTACCGAAAACGCCTCTATTTGCCAAAACTCTATTATAGATATTCTAGTCCACCAAAAATGAAATAGTATTAGTCTGAAATTGAATTTGAGCTCCTCGTTTTATTCCGTATCTTACCCTCACACCATGACACTTACGTCCTTTAAGAGCTCAATCGAGGTTTCGTAGGTTTTTATTTCATTGTAATTGTTTTGTACCAGAGAGTGTAATATAACAATACCACAATAGCATAAACTCTTATTTTAATACTCTCAGTTTCGGAAATTCTAAATGTTTTATTATTTGTAATTTCAACAAGGATTACAGAACTTTCATTCTTTACAGTGTCATAATGCTTTTATTGCGCGGGAAAATTCAATTTTATATCTTGCAATGCAGAACTATTAATTACACTTGCTTTTCATGTTAGCCGGAGTCATTTCGAATCCCTTCAGGTAAATATATAAATTTGAAATGGCACTATTACCTCCCACCAAAGTGAATTTTCCTGAATTTTAAACCAATCGTGTAAAAGTATGTTTCCGACTTCGTTCCTATCATGCCAACTAAAAATTGTAGTGAATCTCTCAAAATTTTTATGAACATGTTAAGGTAAATAATCCTAGATTTGAACCATTTTTGAGGAACTTGATATCTTCTTTCTATAGTAATCTTGTTATGGAATTATTTGAAAAATGGAATTTAATTTCCAATACATTCAAATTTATATCAAGATTTATTAAAATTCTTTTAACAAAAAGAGTTTGATTTGTAATTTCTTTCTATGTATTTTGTAATTTAAATTAGGCGTCTTTACATTGATAATGTGGTTATTTATGAAAAAATAAAATAAAATTATTAATTCGTTACTCGGATATATTTAAATTTCGATTGGGCTCTTACGTTTTAGTATTTGAAAGTGTATTTCAATTATCGATAATGAAATAACAATAGTTTGAACAACGTGCCAAATAATACTCGTTGATTTTATTTCCTTTGCCATATTTATCTGAGTATGTATAATATAATATTATAAATGTCATCGATAATACCGCATGAAAATAATCGAACTGTTTGCTATCAGAGAGAGAGAACAGTTTCATGCTTTTATCGGAACAAACAAGATTCGTTATAACTCTACCACAAAAGAAATTATGTTAAATGTTTCAGAAACGAAACATTCAAACATCCTCTAACAAAGGACACGATAAATAACGAATACCGCATTAAACGAAAAGATATACGGTAAAGAGAATTACCCAATACCATAAAACAAACACAACATCTAAAAGCCTGTTATCAATTCTGATCACTGAAAATTTCAAATAACCGTGTGAAAAAGTAACTAACGAAAAGCCTGGATGTTCTTTAAGAAGTCAAAAGTTGCAAAGAATCGTATACGAGTCTGAGAACACGGTGACCCCATTTCCATAACAACACACGACCCCCATTAAAATAAAGAACGTAATTAAAATCTCCAGGAACTTAGAATCTCGTGGAAAGCTGCAGCTCCTTCCTCTCAAATTATAACGAAGAAATACAATTCACCGAATTCCACACCTCAAGCTTCACCCACGCGTCGCGTTCGCCAAATGCTGTTTCGCGTTAAAAATCCACGTCGATCTACGAGATGTTTCAAAAATCGTGCCCTGTTCCGAAAAGTTAGTCGCACTTAACCACGGAACGCCGCGCGCGAAGCGGTTATTTCGCCAAAACGAATCGTAAACTTTCGCGAGGACAAAGGAGCAACTCGTTACCCCGTTTTAATGATCGCTCACCCCACCAGCACCTCCCACTCTGTCGGGTTCTCAAGAAGGCTTCGTTTATTTGCGAGGAGCCGACGTTTTGTTTCGCTCCTCTTACCCTTACACCTGCTTCCCTTTCTTCGTCTCCTTTTTTCCCTTCCTTCCGATCATCTCCCACGCGTTTCCGGGCACGTGTTTTCAGGAAAACCGCCATAAAGTTCGCGTCGACGAGTTTCCAAGTTGTTACGTTGAACGCGGTGGAAAGTTGTTTTGCGATAACCGTGTATGTAAATTGGCGACGCTCTTAGGCGAGTTGCTAGGCCTGTCAAAGGCGAAGATTGCAAATATGGAAGTAGAGAGAGAGAGAGAGAGAAGGGGAAAGAGAGGAGCGGGAAGTCTTCTAACCTCAGACGATTGGCGGAAACTTGATTCGTTAAAAGTTGCCAGCTGGAAGGTTTTGATTTCCACCATACATCCGCGAATCTATGTCGTCCCACTTTCAGATCCCCTATGACTGTTTGAAGTATCCTTAGTGCGTGTAAAAACGAAGTTTTTGAGGTTATGTTAGGTTAGGTGCTTTATGTTACACTTGGTCAGTATTAGTAATGGCTATGAATGCTTGGGTAATTTTAACATTAGATTTACGGGACCCGTCAATTTGATGGACGGGTTGCTCCGATTATACAATATTAATGGATTTAATTAACTTATATTAAGTTTGTTAATATTGTAATTGTTTTTAAATTTAACTCGTCGGTTTTTTATCTTAAGAAAATAGGTGGTCTTTTTACCTGTAAATCTAACGGGTGTCCGTTAAAATAGGTATGCAAAAGACGTTCGTAAACCTAGTGTTAAAGATGCTGTGTCTGACTATGCTTAGGACACTTTAGAGTGAAATGTTTGAGGTTAGATTAGGTTAGGTGTTTTATATTTTTCTTGGCCAGTATCGGTATTGGCAATGCATTACTGTGATAATTTTAAAATCGTTGTTTCTGGCTATGCTTAGGACACTTTACAGTAAAATATTTGAGGTTAGATTAGGTTAGGTGTTTTATATTTTACTTGGTCAATATCGATGTTGGTAATCCGTTACTCTAGTAATTTTAATATTGCTGCTTCTGACCATGCTTAGGACACGTTAGAGTCAAATATTTGAGGTTTGGTCTCTTATATTTTACTTGGCCAGTATCGGTATTGGCAATGCATTACTCTTGCATTTTTAAAATCGTTGTTTTTGGCTATGCTTAGGTCACGCTAGAGTGAAATGTTTGTCGTTAGATTAGGTTAGGTGTTTTATATTTTTCTTGGTCAATATCGATGTTGGCAATGCTTTCTTCTGGACTCAGATATGTAGAGCTAGATCTAAAAATTCAGAATGAAACACCCAATAGTCAGAGCACACAAATAATAGCTAATGAGACACAATTAATGTCAAAAAAGAAATTACTCACTTTTAATGACGCACAGTCATTTGTCAAGACTATATTTAGGACACTTTAGAACGAAGATGTTGAGGTTAATTGTCTCATATTTCACTCGCAACGCGTTGATAATTCTCAAATTTTCGTATTTTTCCTCCTAGTGACTATGTTTCTAGAATATTACATTTTCACGTCTGAATATGAAAAGCTGGTACTCGAGTGGAAAATTGTGATTTAAAACGATCAAATGAAAACTGTCTCAGCAAACAGATTTACACTTTACTGGTCATTGTAGCTACAACTGTATACTAAATTCCAATTACGATGGTGTCTAAAACTCGGAATTTCTGCGGACTGTTTTAGCCGTGGGAAAATTTACATTTGAACATCGAGATTTATTACAGAAATCATATTTATAGAAATTATCATGGACGATCAGCTCGCGGAGTTGGAGTTTCAGAATTTGAAGCGGCAGCTTCCATTTAATAATCCTCGAGGATTCCAAGAATTTTCATAAATTCGATTCCACGGATTCTCGTGAATAACTTCGAGTAACTAACAGACGTAGAATTAGCGTAACGGGCCCGGAATGTTTCTTCAAAACATCGGACCTCAAAGGAAGCGCATTCCGGTTTATGGGGATGAAAGTTGAAACCCTTGAAGATCATCCGTACAGATCGTATATACACTGATTGCAGGCACGTCTATCAATTATGCGGCTCTCGCGTATGTATCCACATGCAACGGGGCACAGATCATATATCGAATGGTGCACAGTGGCAGTATTCAATCGCATGCCACAATCGCGCCGATACGCCTGTGTAATCCGTGCATTCTGCCAGAGGCACAAAGGAGCTCCCCTCTTTTCACCCTCGGAGAACGATATTTCCGCAAACAGCTGACTTATAGACGTAGCTAAGACTTCCACTGTGACGGTATAATTCCTTCGAGGAGAAGCTAATTGCGACCGGGTTTGCAACTCTGCTTGAAAATTCGCCGAATATCAGTAAGATCGTGAACTAGATCGCGAGAGGTTAGCTCGGCGGTATAAAACGATAGAGCAGTGGTATAATATTATGAAAGAGAGAACGCGCAAATAGTGGAAAGGTAAAAGCGAGATAGCGGCAGGGATTACATAAAGAAACAAGAAAAAAAAAAGAAAAAGAGAAAGGAAGACAGAGAAGAGGAAAAGGAATCGAAGAGAAAGATAGAAAAGAAAAGAAACAGAAAGAAATGGAAAAAAGAGAAAGAGAGAATAAGGGGAAGAAAAGAAAGAAAGATAGGGAAGATGAAAAGGAATCGAAGAAGAGGATAAAAAAGAAGAGAGACTGGAAAAGATAGGGAAAAGAGAAAGAGAGAAGAAGAAAAGGGATCGAAGAAAAGGATAAAAAAGAAGAGAGACAGGAAGAGATAGGGAAAAGAGAAAGAGAGAAGAAGAAAGGCATCGAAGAACAGAAAGAAGAGAGACAAAAAGAAAATGGAAAGAAGAGGAAGAAAACATAGGAAAAAAGAGAAGAGAGATGATAAAAAAAGAACAGAGATGATAATAGAGGAGAAATGGGAAGACAGGGAGGTAGAGAAAGAGAAAAAAGTAAAGAAAGGCAGAGAAGAGGAGAGAGGAAAATAGGGAAACTGAGAAGAAAAGATAAAATGGGAGAGTAAGAGAGAAGAGTAGATTCGAGAAAAGGAAGAAGGTGTTTTGTCCAGAGCTTATTAGTGGATCCATCAGTAAGGCCATCCTAGCATGCCCATAGGTATAGTTAGCTCAAGCGATATTGCGAGGTCGTAAATTATTGTATCTAGCGACGGTCCCGATTGACTTCGAAATGACACCGTTGATGTCGCCGATACTCAGAACCGTCTGCAATTTCTAGCTGTAGCTATTGAACCGGAAAGCAATAAAACGGAAAATATTGTTGATTGACTTTCAATTTCAATTTAGTTTATTAACACGTTCCCTGCTACATGGATCAATCTGAATTTCCTGTTCAAACTGCTGCAGGATATATGTATACATAGTGTATATGTCACGGTAAATGTGATTAATCCGGTGATTATATGTAATTGCCGGTTATTATATATAATCACCACCAAATTTAGTAAACGCGATAAATTCTTGAATATCTACCTATTGAGCCAGTAGAATACACGCAGTTTTTTAAGTAGTTACCAATCAGAAGGATAGTTTTCCATAACTATAGTACAAGAGACTGCGAATAACGATATTTTATCATTTACAATCAATTATTCGATAAATGGCTATTTTAAGTCACATGAATGAAATTTAAACGAGGGACTCATATGTATTGTCGAATAAAAGATTTAAGTAGAGAAAATAATTTTATTATTAGAACTCATACAAAACAAATATATACATATTATACATATAAAAAACAAACTAAACTCGTATTCTA
>NIJG01000014.1:250765-260997 GCA_002201625.1 Euglossa dilemma | reverse complement strand
TATTTTTAATTTGAGCTTACGTGTCTCGGAAGATAAAAATATATTTTCTAAATAACTTTATAGATATTGGTTATTATATATATGGTCATTAGGTATTTCTTTAAAAATCGTAATCTATCCCTGTTTACGAAGAATTCTCTATTTTAACCATGTCTGTCCTATTTCGTTAATAATCCTTGACACTCGTAGTAATTTTAGAAACTGTGATTATAATTTTTCAGGAAAGAATTTGATACCATTGAAAAGATCTCGGTGATAGTATTTAAAGAGAAGAGTACATTTAATGAGGCTGTACTGGTACCGTGAAGGGCGATCGATCACACGATGGATCATCGATCCAGTGGAAAAGCGATTCGCTGTCATTGATGGCTGTGTAATTCAGCAAAACGAGAGCGAGCATTGTTTTGCATTAGAATGGTATCCAATAAAGAGGTGCACCAACTGGCACTACTACTAAGGAGTCGAGGATAACTGCGTTACTCCTGTTCTAGAATTGGAGTGCTTGAGAATTTAACGAGGCGTTGACAACTAGCAGTCATAGACAGAATCGTAGCTCGTTTTTCAAAACAGCTTTATCAAATCAAGCTACCGAGTAATTAATGGCTCACAGACGGAAATGAAATTTCTGCAGGGTAACCTGGATATCGTTGGCAAATCTCGGAGATTTAAAGTATAAATTGCTGAAATTTTTCTCGACACCTACGAATGTTCCCAAAGACGCATAGTCTGTCTAGTAACTACATAATTTATTAACTCGTTCTAATAAAACAGTAATTACATAAAATTATATGCAAAATATAGAATTTTGACAAAGTAAAAGTAATTGGATAAAATAGAAGTATATACAAATATACACGATTGTAATAGAACAAGAATAATTATATAAAGTATATAATTTAAAATATACTATTCTAATAAAATAAGGAAAGTTACTTTTGAACTTCGATTAACCCTTTGTGATCGAAGTGTTTTCTTCGTGGTGAATCATAGCAACTCGAAGCTTTTCTTATATATTTGTATCCTCGTCGACACTTTTAATAGCGAAATAAAATAAGAAAAGCACGTGTTCGAGTTAAATTACTCGGTTATCTCGCGTATAATTACTCCTAATATACTTATCCTTTTATATTAATTATTTAGATTGTGGCATTAAAACAAACGGCGACCGAGAGTCGCCTCTCGAGTGCAAACGGTTAAATTCGTCTAAAATTGTGCCGAATATATTATTTTCCTCGATAATTTCTCTCAATCCTCCTTTACCTTCCTGCATTCTAATTTATTTACTATTCAATACGTCAGTTTATTGAAATTATAGAATTTATAATATTAATGGAGAACAAAACAGTTCTTGAAGAAACATTAATTAATTGCTGTTCATTATAGGTGATCATTAAACGTTAATTAATTATTCTACCTTGTAAATTGTCATTTAGTGCCGTAACCGTAGAAATAAAAATCGACTATCAACATTTCTGAGCATCATAGGAATGTCTGGGACCTTTCTACACCCTCGCTGATGGGAAACGTGTCGTAAAACCCATAGTGTGGGAACAAGGGCTGCTTCCCCTTAGATTTTGGACCCTCCGTTGACCTGCACTAGCACCTTGCTAACCTCTGAGTTATCAAGACGAGAGAGATGCTCGGGGTACTGAGAAGGCTACCCAAGTCAAAGTTGTGACAAGACCGATTTGCTGATCGTGTCGCCACCTGTTTCTTAAAATTGCTCGCAACAGATTCCAGTGAGAGATTCGATAGACATCAGTCTGACAGGTAACAAGCTCTCTGGAGATTCGAACAAGGTATCGGTTCTATTCCCAGGAACACTATGGCACTATCATATACAAAATTAAATTGACGTTTGAGAAATATGTAAATTTCACTGATAATCCAACTGTATGCCTCCACGCAAACTCATTAATCGTTAATTAACCTTTCTCATTTGTTTATTTATGTAATTCTGCAGATTTGAATTGCTTTTCAATGAATTTTATCGGAATAATCTAGAGATGTAAGATTACAGAGATGTTTATTTTTAACAAACGAAGTCTTGAGTAAAATAATACTTGCATATTTCACATTGTTGTAGCAGTGTTGAAATTAAAACTCTTCGATTGTTTTTAACCTATGTGGCTCCAATCCAGTATAGATTCTACTCTTGTAGAATAAACATCGTATTCTTCCACAGTTTTCATTTTATTTCACTATAACTTCTGAACGAAGGTATCATCGTTATTTAATATTCGAAATAATTATTAGATGTCTTAGAAATCCAATTTACTTCCCGAAATTAAAGACGAGCATTGTTTAAATACACGTTAACGTCTTTCGCTAATTTCATATTCGCAGATCCCCGAATTTTTTCTCGGAACAGAATAACGACGCAGCCATTCGCGGAGTTAATGTTATGCGATTCACCCTATGTACACGTGTTGATCTTAGATAAAGAATCTTCCAATTTGTCATGATAAAACATCAAACTATCACGCAACGTTAAAGGTTATTTGATGAAGCAGCAGCGATAGCTAGAATGAATAGTCGTTGTTTCAAAAAATAATGACGAAGCTTGATAACATCGACATAGACACTCTGGCCAGGTTAATTCTATTTTCCAATCGTTTAATTAATCAATTGGGATTTCAATAATTAATTAATTCCTGAAGCATACATTGACGTATTAATGAGGACTATTCATGGATCTTTTTATTTACGTTCTTCATTTCTCTTTCGACGGATTTGCCTGGAGTTACTGGAACGTTTAAATAACAGAGAGAATGATTTAATTCGTAAATCTTCTCATTCGCGAATGAAAGTTTACGATAAAACTTTTAGCTAAGTTTACCTAATTATCTAGTTACCTTGATAGGATCTAGGTCATAATTTTATTGATCAACTAAATTATTAATCGAACAAATTTTCGATTAATGGCAAAAAATGTTGTGCTAGCTGTGCGTAATTCGTTGACCCTGAATTCCTGGAATATGACGCCATTTCCAACAATCCTGTCAGCGTGCGACCTCCTTTTGTGTTATATTCATCTAATACAAAATCGCAAATTTCGCCTGTGAATGTGCGTCGTCGCAATTAACCCGAGTTCTTCTCAATATTTAAATAATCGAAGATAATCGATGTGCCATTATATATAAAATTTGTTTCTCCCATTTTTCGATTTTTTACCATTTTTTCCCAGTGATGAGCTAGTTTTAGAGTTGATCTAGAGTTAGTCTAGTGTTATTGACTAAAGGTGATCTTAATGTTGACATAGAGTTATTTTAATTAGTGTCGAGTTTCGAGTTATAGATGAGTTGTAGTTGAAGTAAGATAAGAGTAATTCGAATCCTTACGCTCCTCCACAGATTTGCATTGTTAATTTGTTTTATTAACACGTTGAGCTCGGCGTCGGTCCTTAGAGAAAACAGTAAACTTTTCGTTTAAGCGGCATTAGTGAATGGATTTGACAATGTACTTTCCATTTGGATGACGACGAAACGTGAGATCCGCAGTATCAAAATTTAAAAATGTGTTGTAAATGTTATAATGCAATTAAAAAAAGAGTTCGAAAGCTAGCTTTCTGTACCATTATACGATCTTTTTCAATACAAGTTACATCATTTTCATAGTTCAAACGGACAGATCGTCGCTGTGTACCACGCTCAACGTGTTAATAAATCTACCATCATCCAATCTCTACAGTTTTAACACGTTCAATCCATTTTTTCGAAGTTTCTATGATCGAAGTACACGAAATGATAAGTTGTGCATTAATCTGGCAGAGCTTGCTTACTTGAATAGCTTCTCAGTTATCAGAATCCGATTAGTTGGCGAAATTCTTAAAAAAACTTAACAAAACTCTATTCACGAATATTAAAATATCTATATAAATAAAATAACTTAACTTATTCTATGGACGAAACTAGGTGTGGACCACCGGTGGTCCACGCCGGGTTGTACGTGTTAATATTCTTGAGGATTATCACACGCGCATCAAATTCGCTACAAGTTTCGCTCCACTACCACATTATCACGTTCTGACACCTACATTTCCTCGATTCACGGATTAGTCCGTTCCAAGATATTTTCCCATTTTTAATTTCTCAGTTATAAAACGTCGAATTCATATTCGAGACAACTCTCGTTTTCTGATGGACAGCCTGATTCATAAGCTCGAAGCACGCGTATACCCGGGAACCCGACACCGAGCCGAACTGTACCCTCGCCGTTTCGATCGGTGAATTCGGATCCAGGTACTCGTTTGGCAATGTCCAAAACGACTGGTGCCGCGGCAGAGCAATCGATAGCCCCGTAGTGACATTAAACCTTATCAAGACGCGGTCGTCCAGGCGGAGGGACATTAATATCTCGTCAAACAACGTGTACACACGTCGCGGAGTATCAACCCGGGGAATCAATATTGAAAGGAATTTCCAGGAGGGCAAACTAATGCGTCGTTCGTGGAACGGCCGAGCGCAAACAGCGTCGAACAAACCGTGTGCCTCAGACGCGTTTCTGGCCGGCGTAATTTCCAACGATAGTGTCGCCGAGCGGCCATTAGACGCCAGCTGAGTGACGCCGTGGTAATCGCGAACGATAGACGCCCGATCAATTAGACACTCGAGTAATTTGCTACTCCACCCTCTCTCTCTCTCTCTCTCTCACCCTCTCTCTTTCTCTCTCTCTGTGCTTGTTTGCCACGCGAAACGCGGATCGGATGTGTCCATTCGTCCAGACGTTTCCGGGGACATTCGTTGCGCCGCGCGGATATCGACGCATCCGCCTGAAAGCGGACCGCCGATATTGACTTTCGTTTCAATATTCAGTTTCTTGAATAAAACAACAGGCCAACGGTCTGCTCCATATACGACCACCATCGCCGCGGGTATGCTCTAATCATCTTGTTATAATGGGCTTTGCGTTTTATTGAGTTCGCCAAGTGTCTTCATGAAAACTCCGGTGTCTGAGGTACCGGCGGTGGTGATGAGAATCGAATTTAGCAAGATCTCTGGCGAACGCTGCTGGTGAGAGGTCTTTTCGATACGCGGCAAGATTGATATTGGGTTTTGCGTTTTATTGAGTTCGCCAAGTGTCTTCATGAAAACTCCGGTGTCTGAGGTACCGGCGGTGGTGATGAGAATCGAATTTAGCAAGATCTCTGGCGAACGCTGCTGGTGAGAGGTCTTTTCGATACGCGGCAAGATTGATATTGGGTTGAATCTTTATTGTAAGAGATTGTGATCTTTTTTGGCTTCGAAGTAATCTAGCTTTCGCAAGTACCTGCTCGAGCTTCTTGTGCATCCTTCGCGCAGTAGGTTTAAATTTTTTAAATCCTGATTAGTGGTTATAAAAATGCACGTTTTGCGCAGTTTTCGTTACAGTTTCGTCTTCGTAAATGATCCTTGGAATTTAGTAGCTTAATGTGTAAATACTAACCACGGGAGTTTTAGGTACAGACTTTATATGTCTGATTAATCGTGGCGTTTTCTACTGTGCTAATGAAAGTAACATTTTTAATTGTGTCGATTCTTTTTCTACTGAATTCTAAGTATAAATGATACGATATATTATATTATATTATATATTATAGTATATATAAGATTATATTATGATATGATATGATAGAGTTTGGAAGTGGGAAATTTTATATAGCTGATGATATTAGTTTAGGATATGTACATTAAATGCCTGATTGGTTAAGGTGTATTCTACTGCGAGGGTAACTTTCTAGGCTTGTCGGTAGTTATTTTAAACAAATTGACTACTCCTTTGCATAAGGATAATAAAATTATTGTTTAACGAACGATATTTTTGTTTATATTAATAATTATTGTTTGAAATTTATTTTTGTCATTGGCTTCTGCTTTTTTAAGAATTGAGAAAGGTATTTCATTAATTTTGAATGTGGGTCAAGTCCTTTTATAGCCATCAGGATTATATTATCTTTCAACTAACGGTAATTATACTAATTGAGTTGACAAATTATACAGCAATAGAAACCCTAAACTATTAAACTACTACGTCATCAGTTACCAATATTCTTAAATTTATTGAAACACAAACATCTCGATTTCAACATAAATGGACTTGGGCCACTTTCAAAATAAACAGCTCGTATATATATTCTGGAATATTGTATCGTTGTCAGCAGAAATCTACTCTTTTATTCGAAGAATATTATAAACGCGTTAAAACAGAATATTTGTAAAACTCTACAGAAATATTAAAATATTAATTACTATATTAATTAGAACGTTCATCACTTGAAAACTACTATGATCACATCGAAATGAAATATACCAATACGAAAATACATAATAATCATAAAAATATTAGTTAGAGTATCAAAAAAGAATCAAGGAAAATATTAAAAAACAATTAATAAACAGCTAAGTGACGAATATCAAAAACAAAATCGAAGATAACAGTAAATAAACCAAAATATTTGTAAAACTCCACAAAAATATTAAAACATTAGTTAGAATATTAATTAGAACGTTTATATTTCATCCAAATAAAACATACTAATACGAAAACACATAATGTTCCTAAAAATATTAGTTGGATTATCGGAAAAGAATGAATCGATCCCAATACGCGCATTTCAAACGCATTTCAACATTTACATTCTCATAAATGCTCTCCCCGGTACGTTCTCCATTAAACGCATCAAACACTCGCATCTCCTTTCCGTTCCCTCGAAACTCAATCAGGCTAATTTCAAACAAACAAAAGCAAACCGCCATTGCTCGGAGCAAGTGGTCGAACAGGTCTCTAGAAAGGGGTCAGGAAAATCAAAAGGTCGCATCGAGTGGGCGGCTTAAAGGCCAGCTTGGCCAGCGGTGCGCGGAAAAGTGGATCAAGTTGTTTCTGTAAACGCGGGTTACACACGTGATGCAGATGGATAAACGCGTGCACGTACACGTCCGTCTATATACACAGGCTGCGGCGAGGCTGAGCCACGGCTCATACAGAAGTGTTTAGACTTTAGGATGCACATGGGAACGCGCGAATCCGGGCGACGCGGTAACCCGTATTAGGGTCACGTGCAGATTTGCCACGGTGAGAGCCTATCTTATGCGTCCCACGTACACTCATCTCGGAATCAGAAAGCCGTCATAAACGATGCAAGGGATATATCCTCGTTCAGGCCGGTCAAAATTCACACCCGTGAAATCTCGCGCCGTACGCCGTGAAAATAGTTCGTCAGCCGCGGCTCTGAGCCGGGAATCGAGTGGTAAATTTCCACGCTGCGAAACGTTTCGTGCTCGTGCGTACTGCGTTGCGATACGCGCGCGTAATTATCCCGAGGGAAAAATCCCGAGAGGAAATTCTATTCGCCGTTTCTATCCGCGAATTATTTGACGTAATTAACCCTTTGCGTCGCGGCCATTTTTTCGTCGCTGTTAGACTTTCTGAAGTCGATGTCTTTGAAATAGTAAATGAAAAGTTGTCAAAGACCTGCTCTGTGTCGTTAGACGCTTCTGGTATTTCTGGTATTTGAATAAAATCTAATAGTGGAGGATGGTTCGTTCATTGCGAATATCCCAGTAAATCTAAACCGTATTTTACAACAAAAGTCGTATATAAATTCGGGGAATCATTTTACTTCGATATTCCACGCATCGTTATTTTTAATTTGATGTATTAATCAACATCGATCGCCGGGATTCGATTAAATGGCGAATTAGGAACATTTCATCGTTTAGTTACTGTATGTATTATTTGTGTAATGTTGATTGAACCGTAAATAATATATATGTTACGGTAAATGTGATTAATCCCGTGATTATGTATAATTGCCGGCTGTTATATATAATCACCACTAAGTTTGGTGAATGTGTTATAAAATTATCTGTTTCTGCAGGTTAAAGATACATTTGCAAGAGACAATGCAAGTTTATTATTGGCAAACTTTGTATTTCTAAATGTCACAACATTTGTTTAGTCTAATATCTCTAAATAAGTAAATATTCAAGAATTCGTCATATTTACCAAATTTAGTGATAATTATATATAATTATAGACAATTTTACGTAATCATCGGATTAATCACGCTTTAAAACGACTTTATAATCGTAAAATTTTGAACGGCTCTCCTTGTGAATTTACTTTATTTCGATTTCTCGATATCAAATTTCACACAACACTTCCAATTTTCCTTAATTTTCTCTAAATCCATCATCGTTAAGAATGTTGCAACCCATCGATGAACTGTTCGACGACAATTGAATTCCCGATGCTTTAGTTTTCGACTTATCAGTTTTTAATTTGATATTGAGTTTCTATTTTGTGAAGAAAAGATATTCTGTTTTAAGAAATCACCTTTAGCTTTTACATCTGTTACAACGGCTGTTACTGTTCTCTCTACTTTCTTCATAGTACGTATTTTCATGTATATAGATGTATGTAGATGTATTTTAGGACAATATATGCCACGCGTCTATTTACATACGTATATTTCAAACATGGATCGCATCTACTTTATCGACATTATATACATATATAACATGATTTACACTTATTCCTAACACTTTCATTTGCTTTCTCTTTTATGGCTCTTTTCCGTTCAGAGCCTTCAACCTACGATACTACAAATATTTAATGTTAAATCTGTTATTATGAATAGATATGCTAGCTTAACTTAAAGTGTAAAAATTACATCATAATTATTTTTATTATTATAAATTGTAATTAATATAATGTAAAATGGAGTTGTAAGATCGTGTTTACACTATGCAAACTCTGTTATGATTGTTGACAGCCAGAATGGTGGTGTACTTATTCAACATTTAACGTGTTATATCATTTTATTGTTTTCCGCGATCGAAATAGAAAGAATCTTCGACTTCCTCGAAAAAGGAAATTGTGAAATAAAGGAAGAACGTGTTCTAAAAATTTTAGAAGGGATTCAAATACTCCATTGGGAGAAAAGCTTCTTTGAATCGGTTTCATATACTCAAGGACGATGACACTCCGTGCACGTTAGGGTGGTCCTTATTTCTCGACCATCTTTCGAGATACACCTGCAAAATTATGCTATTAGTTGAAGAAATAACCTGTGAAGTTTTCTAACTTGAAAATTATTTAATTTCTGTAATACTCGTTTCAGTAGAGATTCTAGTTTGGACTACTTCTGAAGCAGTGGATCGTAAGTCGTCTGCTTGGAAGAACTGTCAGATGCGGACGCAACAGATGAAAATCGTTTGTAAGGAAATAAAAGCATGGTTGTCCATTATAGTAATACAGTGGCAGCAATGCGTCTGATGCAGACGCAAGCGCTAGGGTCTGACGCTTATGGGAAATCCCACTTTTACGATTTATTCGATACAACCAATGGCGCACCACGAATGGTTTGGAAAGGAATCAATACTAATCTGTACTGAAACTTTCATACGGAAGATTATATATGAAACAACTTAATTATTAGAAGCTGAAAATATTTGACCGATACCACGTTAAAAATTTCGAGGAAAATGAGCTTTGCTGCGACGTGAGAAATACAGTTAGACGTGCCTCGCCGTTCTTTTTACGCATTAAATCGCAATTACCAGAAACGAGCACCGTAATTTTATAACAATCAGACCAAACAGAAACCTGACTCAAAACAATACCGAAAGACAATTTCTGTGCCTTCTTCCTACTTCAGAAAACATCCTCCCGATGGGATCACAAAATTTTATTTTTCTACTACTAAATCCTGTTCCAACCAATCACAACATATTCGAACCGAACTCCAACAAACATCGAACAGCACAAACAGAACAATCAACATCACAAAATCATTAAACTAATAAAGTGTAAAATGCCGACCAGTTTGATAATATAGAAATTAGCTATAAAATATTTTTCATGTAATTATTGTGAGTAAGTGAACAAAATAGCAATTTTTATTTAATCAACTCTATCACTCAATATCTTTATGTTATGATTGCTGTTCTGTCTTTTCACAACTCTCAACTTCTACCATACACATACAAATCATAGATCCACACAAACAATCCTCATTCTCATACCACAGATTCTATGACAACCAAATCACCAGAATTATAACTAAGAGAAATATTTATATTGTTACCTTGGGATAAAACACCCTGTATATAACGACTTTTACTATATATCACTTATTTGAACGAACAACACGATTTGTGCTTCTAATATTGCTATATATCCATTTGCATCTTGGTAAGGAATTAATAATTAAATAAATGTCGATGAAAGATATATAATAATATAAATAAAAT
>NIJG01000014.1:209828-225377 GCA_002201625.1 Euglossa dilemma | reverse complement strand
TTTTTTATTATTCCGGCCTGGCCTCAAAATATTCTGAACATCTTGAAATTTGAGAATATGTTTCGTTTCTCACAAAAATTACAATTTAAATAGTTAATGGTCACTACATTTTACGCGTGACGAGTATACTCGTTCATTATCGTTCAAATTTTTGGGGTTCGACATTTAGTTCACGATCAAATATTTTCTCGCGAAAGATCTTTATGGCAAGGACGTCGGTTACACGCTGTTGAAGATCGGAGTTGATGAAATAGGCGAGTAAAATGTTAGATCATCGACTCTTAATCCTTTGCACTCGAAAACTTTCTCGTTATGAAGAAGCTTTTCTTATGCTTCTATAAACTCTGTGCTTCCTTTTATGTCAAAATATGCAAAGAAAATTATACGTTTGCATTCGAAATGAGCGGAATTGTTTTATTCTGATTTTTAACATAGTTATTGTCGCTTATTCGTGTTTAAATTGGGTCATCAAAACGAATGGTGACTGAGAGTCACCTCTAGAGTGCAAAAAATCAATAGTAATTTTTAAAACTTTCCAACTGATTTCATTATAAAATATTATACATCAGAGTAGAATTTAATTTTGGTTAATCGCGATATGATTGTTCCATCTACGACAAAATTAGAGACAAATTTTTGAAATTCCTCGAATTTTGCGTCTGCTGAAGCGTGTAAAATTCGATTATGCTTGAATAATTAATAATTATTTATAATAATAATAGCTTTTGAGACGACTAGATTGCAGTGCAAAGGGTAAACAACGAATTCTGAAATATGTATTATAATAATATATTTGTTAATTTATATCTAATATAATAGTTCGAAGTTTATTTTATAGTTTGTTAAATATGAAGTTTATTAAGGTGAGGAATTTGTATTAGAATTATGAGCTAAAGGAACTATTATACAATGAAAAATGAATGACTGCACTTAATTTTATGTCTAAGGATTCAGGTATTCTTCTTTTTATAATTACTGACTCGAGAAATTATAATATGGAAAAATATTGATCATTCAAAGTGTAGTGGTTTTAGTGTTCGTTTAAGTTTTAGACGAAATGGCTTAAACGTTTCGTTTTATAATTGGGGAATTTAAAGAATTTTTTTCATAATTATAGAAGTGAGTATTATACGATATCGGTGGTTAGAAGTTTCAAAAGTAGTTAATATTTTCCTTTAATTTTTTAGCCAAATAGTTGGAAGTTTACAGCATAACTAGAGGAAACAGGGATTCTATACAAATGGCGGTTAGGGGTACAAAAGTTGGTACATACTTTTACTCGTTCCTTTGGTAAATTGTTTAATCTCAACCTATAGAGAGAGAATTTGAACAATTTTTAATTATCATAGACTTTTGAAATTATTGTACGATAAATGTTTACTACGCGTTGTGTGCGATTGGAAATTTCATAGGTGGTTTATGTCCTAGTTTAATATTTTAACGAAATGTTTTAACGTATATTTTTGTAACGGGAAAATTTGTCAAAATATTTCGCAATTATGGACCCGAGGAATTATTATACGATAAATAATGATTACACGCCGCCAGTGATACAAATGTTTCGATGCCAGTTATTTTCATTTAATTTTGTAAACAGCGTGCTAAAATTTTTGTAATTTGGGAATGTAGAAGATTTAAAAACATTTATTACAATAAAATAATTACAAGATCGTTATATTCACAATGTATTATCAAACGAATACGACAGTCGCGTTTATTTTCGATTAAAGCATTTTAAATTATACACGTTTATCTGCCTGCACTTTGTTAAATTTTCAACAATAATACACGCGAATTAACTCAAATAATAATTAAACGATCCAGGCGAAATTAACAGAACGAGAATACTATGATGGCGGAATATTGTACTGAATTTGGAAGTCATATAAACGCGAAGAACGACTTTCAGAGTGTTTTAACAGAAATGAAATATGTTTCCATTTTTGGGCTAATTTTCAGAAGTTCAGGGCTAAATTAACCCGACAAGTTCCTAGAATGAACTTCAGAAACATTCAGCATGACTTAAAATACGATACCATATTTTAAACTCGAGGATAATTTCTCAAACATGGTGTGTCACGTGTACCGCTTTAGAAATAAATAAAATTACCATCACTTATCTCAGAAAAAAAAAACAAAAGAAAAAAAGAGATTAAAAACGATAATCAAAATCCAGCACTCCAATTATATGAAATATTCTCAAAGAATTATACAAAACCCTAATTTTACATCAGAAATCTTGCCTTAAAACTTCGCAAATACGTCACTAGAGTTACAGAGATTATTAAAAATATTATACTTAACCTGGAATAGAAAAATAAAATGACTGTCTTATTTTAATTGACCCGTCAATTTGTTGTGCCGCTATTTTCACAATTGGGTTATCGCGAAAGGTCGAAGTAAATATATGATAGACTTCTGCAACGGGCAAACTGACGAATCAAACTGGAAGATCATAATTTAGGGATGAGATTCCCGAAGCCAGACATCGTACCCGATATTTGTAAATGATGTATAAACGTCTAGCTGGTGACAGGACATGCACTGCTGAAAATCCGGTGTCTCCGGTATTATGAATCATTGGTTACCATCTTCACATGTTACATACCGAAATTAAAATAGTTATGAAACTGTCATAAGCCTTTAAGCAAACGTTGAATGAAAATTTCCGGAAATTTTAAACTTAGCTTTAAGCAGTGAAATCGTGTTCCTATGAGTATTACATTCTAATATCTTCTTAACCATTATTACTCACCAAAACGACCCAAGAATACTAGGAAAAATTACAATACCAAAGTTAGTATAGTCAATCGAACTTGTGATTATTGGTTTCTCGCGTGTGAAAATGAAAATTCTATAATCGTGTAGTTTATGGTACAAATACGATATCAGTCCCGTCTACTGTGAACGAATATTTTGAAGAATGTTTCAAAATTAAACAGTCGTCATAAGAATCGCTTTATTATTTCAGTGCTTCTCGTATATTTTTTTAATACTTTTCGTATATATACCATGTGTTCCTCGAATAAAAACAACGGAAGATATTCTTATTTCATACTCTAAGTAACGAAACTATTCGCAAATTGGAAAAATAGATTCAGTTAGCCTATAAAAATAGCGAAACTCTAACGAGTGATTATTTTTCACGGCGAACTTACTGGATCGCAAAAACAGGAGGAAACTTGATAGTAATATGAAAATGGCGAACGGACTGATATATTAAGAGCGATAGCACAGCGAATAGCTGTGTGATCTTAGTTTCAAGTGCGTGGAATAGATGAAAGAGATCGGTTGAACGTTTATCAACGATACTGCCGAATGTTTAGGATATGTGACAAAAGCATGATTTAAGAAGAGAGTATGAGTATTGTAAGATTGATTAGATGGTAATTTTATTAATAAAGTAAATTAACAATACAAATCTGTGGGAGATGATAAGGATTCGAATTACTCATCGATTATTTCGATTAAACCTCAACTACAACTCGAAACTTGACGCTAAATCAACAGGTAACAATACAAAAACTCTAGACCAACTCTAGCCAACACTAATTCAACAACACTATACCAACACTAACACCATGACCTTGTTAAGGGTCTGACGCATCGTTCAGGGTTTTAGCATTTCTAAAATCTATACTTTAACTTTTTTAACTTAGCAACACTCTTGATAGACTCTAGATCGACTCTAACTAACTCTAAATCTAGGTCAACACTAAAACTAGCTCAATTCTAACTATAGTTCAACTCTAGATTAGCTTTGACTCCTCGACCGTTCTTGTTCTTTTTATATCTGTTTCCCACCATACATACGGTTTCCGATGCTTCCCTTAACATGACCAAATTTTACCGATTGACCTGGGCTTTCGACCCTCGCTCTCTCGGTGACCTTCGTAAAGCTACCACAATATGAAAGGGGACGGAGTGCAAACTTTAACCTTTTAGACACGACACAAAAACCGTTCATGACGATTTCCTACGACATTACGTGGGAATAGAGTTCTAAATAAGTAACCTAAATTAATGTGGTTTAAGCGAAACAAATGAGAAATAACGCAAAAAACGTGTAATACCGTCGAAAATCGTGATATCTACAAAAGCGACTATAGTAGCGCGTCGTTTAAAAATTTTTTTGTTTTTTAACGAAATATATGATTTACTTTACCTCTCAATTAAACAGATACCCATAGAAATATGAAAACAAAAAGCGTTCATAAACCTAGTGTTAAATAAGGACGACAGGTTATGAGCGATTCAATATTCAGTATATGAGTATTCATAGTTCGATTGGCAGTGTTCATGAGTGAGTATGTTAGTTGTAAGTATCAATTGTCAAGGAGCAATTAACTATTATTTTCAACAAACCACTATAATTTATTAAAAAGAATTTCCTTTCCGTTTTCCACCCAACATTCCTACCCGAGATTGGTCTTATCCAGCAGCATAATCCAACAGTAAAACCATTGTAAAATCAAGAAGCACCATCACCTGCTAATAATTCTAGTAATTAACACTAGGTTTACGAGGGTTTTTTGTATACCTATTTCTAAGGACACCCATCAAATTTAGGGTAAAGAAAACCACACATTTTCTTTAAAAAACAAACGATGGGTTTAATTTGAAAACAATCGCAATATTAACAGACTTGATATAAGTTAATTAAATCTATTAATATGGTATAATTGACGCAACCCATCCGTCAAATTGACGGGTTCCGTAAATCTAGTGTTAATAACCAATCCAAACTGGAAAACCCTCGAAAAGCGTAGAAACGAGACTCGTAGTCTAAAAACAGAAGAAACCGGATGCCAAAAACGCGTAATATAACACGGTTGATGATAAAAGTAGCCGAAAAGCTAAAGAGAAATCGTGTTTCCTCAGATGGCATAATGAGAGTTCGCGGCAAACACGTCCGGTCTACCCAGGGTCCGCTTAATAACCAGGAAAAGGAGCCGGATACGTTTCAAGTATTTGTCCAGCGTGCTAATAAGAAGGGCCAAAGGGGCCGGGTAGAGGTAGCTGGTAAAAAAAGAATAAAGGGCAACGATTAATATCGAGTTTATTAAGAGCAGGAGGCCGTTAACAAAGAGCACATTTCAGGGACGTGACTGCAGCGGCTACTGTACAATTTCCGGGTCCGCTGCGCGCGCCCCCCTGCTCTGCCCCCGGTGCTCCCGCCGCTTTCTCACCGTTCATTTCTTTCGAGACACGCCGTATTGATATTTGACTTCTTTTATTGCGCATCCTTTGAGCGACGCTCGCGACTTGATTACGCCGCAAGAATAAAACGGCCCCGGCGATATTACGTTTGGTAATTCCACGCGAAACGGGCGGACGTGAAAGTTGATCAGCCAGGAGTCTGGACCCCGCGAGACCGAATCGATGGGGTAGCCCGTGTGCGCGGATATTGTCGAGTTTTTGCTCAATTTCCGCCCCTCCCCTCCCGCGCCTCGTCTTTTTGCAAAGAACAGAGAAATCCCTTTTAATTCTCTCCTGGAAAACGAACCCCCTACCTCTGGATCAGAGATGGCGCTTTGCTTGCGAGTGTCCGCCAATTTTTCTTGGTTAAAGAGCTTTCGAATTTTCGTTTTGTCGAATTAAACGGATTTCTTCTCGCTTTTTTCCCCCTACTTTTCTTTTTGTAACTACCACGAAGTTTCATATCGTTCCCTTCCCGGTCCACCTTGCGATTTATAATTATCGGTACGACTTCAAAAGCTGGTACACGTTGCTTGAATAATTAGATTCAATGTATTACAGGGTTTGTCACTGCAACGAAGAATTGTAAAACGCGAGGGAATATTGCGGATTTTTTTTTTTTTTTTTGTAACAATGCAGTATATAAAGTTTGTGATATCGGAGTGATTATGTGCGATGAACGCGTTGCGTGAATGAAAAGTGATAAAATTTGAGAAATGAAATAGAAATTCGAGATTTTAAAATCAAGCGATGTATTCTATGTTTTGTTTTTATTAAATTAATCCAGATTTTTAAAAAGGAACGTGATTCTTTTAAATGTCGCCGGAGCGATAATATAAAATGGAGAATTATTTCTCTCGAATCAGAAATCCTGGATTTCGTGGATCCTTGCACGTTGATGAAAATAAAAGTTCGGCGCGATTATTGTAAGCGATAAAAGTGACGGGAATTGGGGGCATGGGATCGATGAGCCCAGCGTACAAACAAATTGCGAAGGACATTGTCGAGCTTTCGATGAATTCGTGAAACATTAAAAATCGAGTGGTGTTTTTCGTCGAAACTTTTCAATATTCGTAAAATATTGCATCCTCGTCCATCTCGATACCACTTCAACACTTTTCACTTCGTTTGAGCTCGTGGCCGAATATTGTTCGAAATATCTAAAAATACGCCGATAACGTCGATGATACTCATTCCCCTTTTTTTCTCCTTTCGTCCAGAAACGCGGCATTGTATTCGAAACGAATCCGCCTTTGAACCAAGACGATATACGATAGCTCGAAAAATAAGTGAAAATATATTTCTAAAAAAATAATCGACGAGTGGAAAACTTCTATTTCACGTGGAAAAGAAGGAAGAAAATTTCGTGGAAATTTCAGAATTTCAGTATCCCGGTCAATCCATATTTACAATAGCCGTTATAAAAATTATTTAGCATATTCGCTATCTCTTTATGGTTATGCGTTTCGTGCCTTCCTATTACCCAATTAAGGTCACTTTTCTCATTATTAACCCATTAACCGTCATAATCTCCAAGCAGGGATGATAAAAATAAATTTACTACGGCTAATTTTACTACTACTAAATTCCCGAATTTATCGTGCAATTCAAAATAAAAATCCGTGCTTCGTTTGAACCTCTTAACACAAAATAAATATTTACAGATTAACACTTTAATGACCGCACGTCTACACAGTCAAACGTCGCCAGGGGTAGTATTTTTGAAGAATTAATTTAAAATAAATTTCCATAATTTTCGTGATACATTCCTGCAGTATACTCAGACTGTATAGTGTTAATTTAAAAAATCTAAAATTAAAAACCGGGAATAAAACAATAATTATCTAAAATCAAAGACGTAGCGATGAAATATGAAGCCAATAGCAATATCCACACTTGCGTTCATCAATCATCATCCAGAAAGTGTGGTACCGGCCAATAACTTTCGGCGGTAGTATCACACACATGTCGCGTGAGCGGCCATTAAAGTGTTAATCTAAAAACTACGAAACTCGAAACAACATCGCCATTTATTTCCAAATACATAACACACGTATAAATAAAAGAGCATAGTTTAATTGAACACATTAAAAAGCGATATAAATTTGCAGGATCTAAAGAAAAAATATCGATTATTGGACGAACCAATCACCTAAATAAATTTCATCTCTTGATATCTACAAGGAGAATAAATATTTTCCACGCTATCCTTCCATTCGGGACACCCTCCTATGTAAACATGACATAATCCGTCGCCTAATCGTCGAATCCAAATATTAGGTCCTCATAAACCTTCGTCACACTCGCATAATACGGCATTCGTACGATTTGACCGTCTAGGAATTTCGACCGTGTAAAAGGTTATGTCCCATTAAATATAAAGCGAGCGTGGCATGTCTGTGAAATCGATTTCCCTGGTGAAGAGGGCTTGGTCGATTCAGAGATCATCGTATCGCGTCGAGCACGTCGGGGAAGCCCCCGATACGCCGCCACGGCACGCAACAGTCATAATAGGGGAGAACATAAAACACGTAAGCGTGTGAAAGTCCCTAGAAAAAGGATTTTCCGCTGCACGCTCGGCTATATGCGAGGAATGCTTCGCATTTCGTGTCTCCGTGACGAGAACGTCGAGAGTCTATCGATATCCTTTTTCCTATGGAAAAATTTTTGAAAGCAAATTCGATCCGCTATGAGAAAAAAGAAACCTTTATCGGGAAATCTATAATCCGAGCCCTAGGGACTTTATTGGCAATTTCCGGTGTTATCGCGTTGCAAACATTCGAGGAAACTGTGATCTCAATTTTTCAATCCAAATGCACCGAACTTCCATCTCAATTTGTAAATCGAAATACATACGAGAGAATTAATATTTCCCACGTATTTTGTATCCTTTTCAATGAATTTGAATACGAAATTTTGACGAGATACAGATAATCCTGATGTAAATAGAACGTTGCACGGATTTTTCAGACACTTGGAGTTTACGAGGAAAGAAAGGAGATTTCACGCGCTATAGGGAATAAATAACAACTAATAGTCTTTCTATGCTGAGGCGAAAATTTCAGGCGGCACGGTATTCAAGCTTTATCGGCAGAATTTAAATTTCCAGGTTTAAAGGCAGCTCGCCGGATTTTAATTGGAGATATTTAAATTCCAGCTTGCAAGGATAAGTTAAAACTGCATGTGTAAGTAAAAATATTCTTTCATCTATATTCCGCGCACGAGAAGGATTCTTCATTTAAATATTTAAAACCCGAACGACATATCGTTCTGCAGAAAAAAGGACCGAATGGCTGCGCGACCATCGATTGGCAACCACGAGAAAAAGGACCCGTCGTTATCGAAACAATTCATTACGAGGACAAAGATTATCGAGCGATTAAAAAAGCGAACGATAATTCGTTTTCTCGGATTTTTTCCTTATTTCAATGCCGTTCCCGTAAAATAAATAAGCTTAGGAAATAATTACCGGAGCGGAATGGACTTTTCGACGGAGCGATCATCGTTCCTCGAGATCTATCGCTAGAAATAATACTAATTATGTAATTTCGAAGCGTTCTCGATAGCGAAACTTGTTGGAAAGTTTCTGTCTTTCGTATCTGTACTGTGGCATCGACTCGAATTGTGCCGAGTTTCCCAACGTCCAGTGCGAGGAGGTCAATATCGTTGGATCTTCCCAACTTGGTCAACGCCAATGAAGAAGATGGCGCTAACGATACTGATTGCATTCGCCGGAGTGGCTAGTGTTTCTCTGACACGCGAATGGAAAAGCGAAAACCGTGAAGGAAAACGAATATAAGTCAATTTATGACGAGAAATAACGAGTGACAGTTCGATCCATGTCTGTGTTTGGCTTTAAGTTAGTATTCTTTACGCGGACCAGGGAATGTTAGTTCTGATTGAATGACAGTTTCAGTTTTGATCAAAATATTAATTTTCAATAGACTAGATATTTTTATTCCTTCTTCTTTCTTTCTTTCTTGAGAATTGACAATTTGAAAGAACAATATTCTTTCCTTGTTAAGAAGAATCTTTAGTTATCGCAAATTTTTAAAATACCAGAGTTTGGGAAATAATTTATTATGAAACAATTTTTTTAAGTGAAATTAAATGTTTAATAATAATAGTCATGAATTATTATTTATTCAAAACATTCTAATCTCTCTTTATCATTAGAACTACTGACCTATAATGTATAAATAATGTAACTATGTAAAAATCATTATGTGACTAAATAGCTACATATAATATTTCATTATGAAAAGCTTACAAGAAATTCAATAAGCTAAATTAAATTATATATAAATTATTTTGCTATTTCTACTGTATATAAATAATCAATTTAGTAACCAACAAACTTGATATCCTAAAATCTATAACACTTAACTCTGTTAGTATTCCACTTATCAAAATTGTCAAAATTGACACAGTGCCGTTTAATCTCTGCTGAAGCTAGCTCCAACACGTGCAAAACATTGGAATATGTCTATGAAAAAATGCAATTCCACCAAAAAATAACCTTGCTCAACGAAAGTTAATGATTTGTCAAAGCCACGAATAGTTTATATTAATATCTAACAGCCGCAAGTGTGTAACTCAAAATTATCAACGTATGAAAAAAGCACATGACCCTGTGAGTCATAGTGAACTTATCTCTGACGCTATCTCGCGAAACTAGATTAGATATACCAGAGCTTTTCTAAGATTTCGTCGCACATTCGGATTCCTAACTAACTAAGAAGCAAAAACACTATTCACTTGGAGATCGTAGGCAAGGATCGTTCGGTACTGCCGATACTTTCTAGGGACCCTAGGCGAGTCCTGGCCAAACGCGTAGCATTGTGCATACATACAAATGACCCGCATAAAAATGTCAGGCCGCTTCTCTCAGAAAACAGTCGAGTGGCTCTATTCCACGGGGCTCGCTGACAAATACGTGCTCGCGAATAGGTCGCGTCATATTCAGAGAAAATAAAGCGTGGCCGGGGCTCGCCGTCCGCGTATCGCTTATTGGTATGCCACTGACACGCCAGTCCAATTTCGTTACCGACGTCTGCGAATCGCTGAATATCATCTGCTCCATTGAAATTCCGCTATAGCCGTGAGACGCGATATCGCATTTGTCTCCCTAACTGCGTTACCTAAACGATCGCGTTTTGCGCCCACGGCCCTTGTTCCGCCTAGTCGCGCGAACGTGACCACATATCGATGACGAGCACCCTGTTTTTCCACCCGAAATCCATCCCCAGATCCGATAATTGATCGTCAGTTGATGGCAAGCTTAACAGTGGTCTAGTTACATAGACGGATACACTAGCGCTCATAGAGAGGTAATTAGCTTGGATCGAGATGGAATGGTAACGAAATTCATAAATTAATGACAAATTAAAACGAGTGAGAGTAATTTTTCACTCTTTTATATGGAATTAGTGCCTAGGAATGTGAAAACCTTAGAGTATGGATGACAGGTGTATGTGGTATGTATAGATAGGTACGCTAGTACTCATAGAGAGCTGGATCGAGTTGAAATGATAACAAAATTCATAAATCAATGACAAGTTAGCGATTGAGAGCAATGTTTAATACTTTTATATGGAATTAATACCTAGGAGTGTGAAAACCTTAAAGTATGGATGACAGGTGTATGTGGTATGTATAGATAGGTATGCTAGTACTCATAGAGAGCTGGATCGAGTTGAAATGATAACAAAATTCATAAACCAATGACAAGTTAGCGAGTGAGAATAATTTTTAATACTTTTATATAGAATTAATATCTAGGAATGTGAAAACCTTAAAGTATGGATGACAGATGTATGTGGTATGTATAGATAGGTACACTAGTGCTCATAAAGAGGTGATTAGCTTGGATCGAGTTGGAATGGTAACGAAATTCATAAATCAATGACAAGTTAACGAGTGAGAGTAATTTTTCACTCTTTTATATGGAATTAGTGCCTAGGAATGTGAAAACCTTAAAGTATGGATGACAGGTGTATGTGGTATGTATAGATATGTACACTATCACTCATAGAGAGCTGGACACTTGGATCGAGTTGGAATGATAACGAAATTCATAAATCAATGACAAGTTAGCGATTGAGAGCAATGTTTAATACTTTTATATGGAGTTAATACCTAGGAGTGTGAAAACCTTAGAGTATGGATGACAGGTGTATGTGGTATGTATACATAGGTACACTAGCGCTCATAGAGAGGTGATTAGCTTGGATCGAGTTGGAATGATAACGAAATTCATAAATCAATGACAAGTTAGCGAGTGAGAGCAATGTTTAATACTTTCATACAAAATTAATACCTCGGATTGTGAATACGTTAAAGTATGGATGACAAGTGTATGTGGAATAAGTAGGCAGGTATACTGCCACTCATAAAGATCTGGACATTTAGATCGAGTTATGATAACAGTGCTATAATAGTAACGAAAATTCATTAATCAATGACAAGTCAGTGAGAGCAATGTTTAATATTGTAATATCGCACATTTTCCATCGTATATAAATACACAATCTTGCAAAGACGCAAAGCCCAGGTCAATTGTAAAACCCTAAGAGAAACGGATGCATCAGGCTAAGGGAAACCAGAAGCAAGTTAATTGAAAAGAGTAGTTATGGATAGTTAGTCGTCAGTAGCAGAGTCGTAATGGTAAATTCGTTAGTCGAGAAGAATTAGTCGTTAGTTGAAAAGAGCAGTTGTGAATAGTTAATATGTAGTCATAAAATCGTAGTCGTAGAGTCGTTAATTAAAAATAATTAGTCGTTAGTCGTAGAATCGTAGTCACAGAGTCGTTAGTCGGGAAGAATTAGTCATTACTTGAAAAGAGTAACTGTGGATAGTTAGTCGTTATTTGTAGAATCGTTAGTCGAGAAAAATTATTCGTCAGTTGAACAGAGTAGCTGTGAATAATTAGTCATTAGTCGTACAATCGTAGTAGAGTAGTTAATCGAGAAGAATTAGTCGTTAGTTGAAAAGAGTTAGTTGAAGGAGTTAGTCGTGCGTTGTAAAGAATCGTAGATAATGAGTTTCCATCGACTGAGTTGTAAAGATAGATTTATATCGAGAAATAATTCATACCTCTAACCGTCATTCAAATTATAAATTGCCAATTTATTGAATAAATTAACTACCACCTATATCAATTCCACTTGTACAATATTTTCATACGGAATTAATACCTAAAAATATGAAAATTTTTACAGGTATACGTGATATGTGTACAAGCGAATTTTTTTCACTTTTGTACTTTGAATATGCACCATGGATGATTCATCCACAGAGAGTGCAAAAGATGGAAGCTGGAATATTTATACCAGTTCAGTGGTTTAATTTAACATATTTTCTACGTGTGGTGTGCGTATCACCAGTGGTATTGTTCGCGACTGAAAAGTTGGTACTCGGAATAGCATAGGGGCAAGAGGAATGCCCTGTTTGCTCTATTTAATTTCATTTTTGATATAGAATTTCATGAAATTCTTCACCCTTTTGGTGCTTTTGA
Source organism: Euglossa dilemma (assembly GCA_002201625.1). Taxonomy (NCBI): domain Eukaryota; kingdom Metazoa; phylum Arthropoda; class Insecta; order Hymenoptera; family Apidae; genus Euglossa; species Euglossa dilemma. The sequence continues at coordinate 212,662 of NIJG01000014.1, read as the reverse complement.
CAGTATACACTGATGCAATATTAGAGTAGCTACGTTGGGGCTCTTTTCATCTTATGTTAGATAATTAACACTGATTCTATGTGTATGCCAGAGCTTTGTCTCTCTATTCAATTTGATCATGGTGCGTCTCGTCCATTTTCTTTGTCAGAGAACACAATATGATGTTATTGCTATATATTTCAGCCAATTCGTTCATATATACATATTTTTCAAATTGTATTAGAAGAGATGGGCCTATTACATTGCAATGTAATCACATTTTTTCTGCAGAATAATTAAGCATTTTGCATGACATGAAAGTTGAGCCAAATTATATATTAAATTTAAATATTAGGTACAGCATGGTGTGCTATAACTACCTAGAAAATAATACGTGATTTTGAAGCATATGAATTGAGTGATACGAGAGAGAAGGTTGAGAATCCCTGACTTAATTCATTTCACTAGTTTTCACTAGTCTCTACTTTGTACGCTGATTACTTTGGGCGAAATAGAGAAGATGAAAATAATCTTATCTTTCACCGCGAATGAATCATCCGAGAGATATATCCCCAGTGAAAAATCTAAATTCCTCTTGAGAACTGTTGAGTAATCCTTTCACTAGAGGACTCAAAGATAATACCGCCATAAAAATATTGCATCGAGAATGCCACGCTTTGTTTACATACATTAATGCCACTCTTATACATTTAATTCCACCATCTAATAAATCATAGTAAGAAACAATCAACGAATCATATGTATATATCTAAACACAATGTAATAATCACCAATGAATATATTTATTAATGCAACATTGCATTTTATTCTTTAATGAAAATAATTTTATTTAAATTTGCAGCTTTTCAAACAATAATGAAATCAGTAATCGTTGTTGAATTCGATGAATAAACCTACAAATAAATTACAAATTTAAATTACGTATTTAAATACTTAATAACAGTACATGAAAATTATATTACTTGAAATAATCGTAGTAGCTCTTCTATCGACTTAAAATATTTTCTATGTGATCTAAAACTCAAATGTTTGACACCTATGATTACCTATTTTGCTGTTATATAAATTTTTAAACGTTGATTTTATTTCGTTAAATATCAATGTTCCCTACTAATTATATTTTATTTAGTTATATTTTATACGATTGTAACAATGAAAGGAAATCAAATCTTTATCGATAATTTAACAGTCAAATGATATTCTGTCAGACATAAAACTGTTTGTATACTTTTGTACATGTATGAATACACGTATATGATTATATAGTGTAATCTTATAACGTCGGTTGCATTTAGTTACATGCCCCAGTTGGTCTGGTAGCATCTAGTTACATGATGCAGTTGATCTAGTTACATCTTGTTACATGGGCTTTTGAGAGTAAGGAAAGAGTTTAATAATAGTGAGTTCCCGGCTTGTTTCGAAGTCATGGAAGGGTGAATTTGGGTTCCAACGTTAAGGAAAGTTTAAATTATAGGTACTTTTATAAATGAAACATTGAATAAAGGAACTGCTTTTATTTTCCTCTCACTCGATAATTAAAATAGCTGTTATAATTATCGAATAAGATTATCCACTTTTCTTTTTTAATTCTGCGTGAATTATACGGAATCGATAATATCCGGCCATTTTTATTTCATCGTTTCCAATATATCCCTCTGTCAACTGATTTCCCATTTTAATTAAGCACTCAAACCTTCATCCTACTTCCTTCAAATACTTACTGAGAATATGAAAAGCAATATGTAAATTTATAAACCAATAAGCATTAATAAATCAAGCAAATCCGTTCATATTTAAGTGGAAGCGACGAATAGATATTTTAAGGTGCAGATATAACGCAAGAATTACCGAATATATACTTTACTCGAATAAATTATTAAATTACTCCTTATCCCGTTTTCAATGTACCAATTATTAATTATGAAATAAGAAGGAAAGAAATTTGTTGATTTTAAATTAAGATTGCAAGGACTGGGAATGAAGAATTGCTCTCAGAGATTCTGGATATTCGCCACTTTAATCTGTCAACCAATTAGCCGACGTAGATTAAACCAATTAGATTCGTGCTTCACAGCTTGCGCCTGTAATTGTTGCTATAAAGAATTGCTTACCCTTCGGTATGAAAAACTTTTGAATCTGCATAAAGATTATTTCATATATAAGTTTCGTATATAATGGTTAATTTAACTCTCATCGAAGAACAAAGTATTTTAGCCAATTTTACAGTTACCATTTTCCTCGATTAATCCATCTAGAATAATCGTGATAAATTTCATATTACGCGGGAATGAATTGAAACATGTCTGAAAATTGATTTTCAATATTTTTGAAAATCTAATATACATATGTAGCAGGGAATAATAACGAAGGTGTATCAGGTGTTATTGTAACTCGATATCAGCGAGTAATCTTGATATTAGCAATCAGTTTTTGAGATTGCAGCTGGTTAATTCGATGTGATACCGTATTATTCGGATTCAATCGCGATTATCTCTAATTAGGAACATGGCTAACCTTTATATTATCCGAAGGGCGTCAAGCGATTATGCGTTGCGCTTTGTTTGTATCTATTATAACGTTCACGTTGTCCAAATAATACTGCGTGTCGTGTAACATGCCACACGATGCATAATAACTGCAAACAGCAATTATACTGGGGAATTGGTCACATGTTTCTCGCGCGAATGATCGAATAGAATCTTCCGTTGCTAATTCATGCTTTCGTCGAAAACGATCTAATTCTAATTGGTTTGAAACGGATACAGGATGATGATACACGGTCATCGTTATTTCAGCAAATTTGTTTATGGTATGTATAAGACCACGGTTATTTC
>NIJG01000014.1:190470-201864 GCA_002201625.1 Euglossa dilemma | reverse complement strand
GTTGAGAAAAAAGAAATACATTATTTTTATAATTTTAAATAGGTTTCTTTTTATTTTATTTTTATTTTATTAGGTTGGGGAATGAAATGAGTACGGCCCTGAATGAATCTATCCCAGGACGAATGTAGGTAATGTTTGTGATAGAGACGAATGCCAGCAACGAGTGAAAGTTTAGGGATGAGGTCCAACCAAGGATCAGAAGGCACGGGAAACGCGCGAATGAGAAGGAAAGCCTGTGCACGGAAGAAGATAGAATGAAAGGCTTAAATAGGAGTGTAAGGACGAAGGCAAGTTTACTTTTAAAGCGGTATTCAGTAGTTGAACGTCAATGTCAATGTGCAAAGTATAAATTAAGTGTACAGTTATTTTAAATAAACTACTTTTCTTATTGAACTCTTCGTTTGCGTCAACCACTCAACAATTCCTAGATATAAAACGTAATAGATTTCGCAATTGGTCGAGAAAATCATAGGTTATTCTCCTGGGTCGAGTCCAAAATCCAAATCGAGTCACTGTTCTCCTAGATCACGTGTCAGTTCGTTGGAATATCGTCGAGCTGATAATACTTTCGATGTCAATTCAGTGTCATCCTGTGTACCTTTTCGCATATATGATCAAAATATGGGTCCTGAAGTCTCAGATCTCGTGTTAATTATTTAAATTAATAGCTCTTCGAGAAATGGTACCAAAGAACTACGCTCCAAGTTAAAGAAACATTTTATATGTTATAAATTTTTTAAGTTCCTCTAGAACTTTATCAATTTTCCGAAATTTTATAGGAGAATTGTACTTTTTTTTTCTTTTTTTTGTAGACTGATATATCTCAACTCCATTGTTCTTGGTACGGCACTGTCGAGGCTAGAAAAGCGAGCAATATCTGCATGATGCTAGAACCTGGTATACACGTTACCTATGAATATTTTCTCCATCTAATCGAATTGAAAACTGTTTGGACAATTCCTTTCCATGCTTTCTTTTTCAGAAAAGCCTACAGAATACGATGCTATGTAGCAAATTCGAGTTAGATAAGGAATTTTTATGTAAAAATTGCATAAAAATGTAAAAATATGAGTAGAGACTTATTTACAAACTTTAATAATCAATTATAGTTATTCAGAACTACAAATAATTATAATTACGGACATTGATAAACTTGGAACACTTTTATCTAACTTGTAAGTCAATGACGAATTTCCTAACGTTCCTATATTTTACGTAATAATCCTAGCCAGAAATCACGCGTTTCTAGAAAAACCCAGGGTGATAGAACAATTTCAAGTACGAATACGTTTTCAGAAATGTAAACCCTGTGAGAATTACCCGATGGATATTACAGATGAAAATTCTTGTTGACCAGTGTAATTAAACCGATCACCTTGGTCCAATTACTTACCGACGGTTTTGGCAAAAAAGCTGGGAGCAATTTATCAACCGCCCTATCGATTAATACCACTCGGGTTTTCGCGAAACGCTAGGCAAAGGTCTAAATAATTGAGGTGGATATTTTATCGTTGTCCTGTCAGGTTTCCATGAACACGAACACCATCGGAGGTCGGCGCGCGGCGAGGGAAGGGTACACGAATTCGGTGAAATTTCGAATCGGGCAAAATCGCCCGAAGGCAATGGCGAAACAAATTTCACCCATTAGCAGCCGACGGAGGATACATGTCACGCCGCGGTTGTCATCAATACAAATATCTGCGCGAGATACCTGTCCATATTCCCGTGCTCCAGCTATGGAATCGCGTGTACGATCCCATACACGGAAAAACCCCACGAATTTGTTCGATGCAATTCGTACACGCTGACTCTATTCTGGCTATGAATACCGCGAGCCTGATCGTGTTAACCTGACGTCTAAAAACTGGACGATCAACCAGCGCCAACAGTGAAAGCTGTTCACTTGCACAATAGTTCCGATTAATCTCTATTTCCACGAGTATCAACATCCAGACGAATAGAGGAACTTTTAACGAGGTCACAAGACACCATGACACGAAGCTTGTTAAGGGTATTATGTCTGGAGAAAAAGAATATCATAATTCTTCCACGATAAACGATAGCTTCCTCGAAGAAGAACGGTCCAAGTGTCCGGAAAGTTTAATTTCTTTCCGCGTCTCTCTTTTTCTTTTATCCCTATCCTCTTTTTCTTTTTCGAAGAGTATTAGTTTCCTCTTTTTAAGAATTGAAATCTCGTACTGGAGTCCGCCTTATTGTTGGCAGATACGAGGATCGCGCGACGGTGCTGCCACTCGCGTAATTGGCAGAACTGCGCGGGGATAAAAACGCGGAGATCTCCCTCTAAAACAGCTGTTACCTGGAGAGCAGATTCCCAGGGCTCTCGTGTCTGCGTCGGACAGAGCGGAGGACACAGCGCGAGAGTGCTCCTGGATTTAAATACAATAACCCGGGGCTATTGTAAAAAATATACACGGCCACGTGCGCGCGACTGCACACGAATGGCCCGGGCCTTATGCATGCGGCTCGATCGCTGGTATTTCCACTCGCCAAATAACAAGTATACACTCGGTACCCAATCACGCGTGTTATCCCATATTCCGCTGACCATCCCAGTCCTCTTCGAGGATCCATCGCGTCGATGGTCGCGCATGTGCGTTCATGCTGGATTTGCATAAGCTAATCGATCGATTTTCGGATAATTTTCTATACTCTTGTTTTTTAACCCTTGCACTATGAAAAGCGAATATATATGTCCTCAGAGGTCCATCGATATGTACGAAAGGCGTTATATATACGTTCTCAGAAATTCATTGATAGATACGAAAGGCGTAAATGCATGACATCTGTTCAAACAAATTTATTCCCCTTTATCAATTGAGAAACGAATATTTTTAATTTATTTCCAATGATTGCTTTTTAACGCGTTCCCTGCCACGTGGGGCATATATCAGTAAGTATTGCGACTCGCTCGGTAGAGTAATGTTTAGTTTAATTTATTAAACTAATTCCTAGAAAAATAAATTTTTTATTTTGTTGCGTTATGCATCTTAATCTATACGCCTTTTCCTCGATAATTATGATTTTTGCACTGTTTTAATCGTTGTAAAATAAATTTCAGAAACAAAACAATTTAATTATAAAGCGTGGGACGTTAACCGTTCGAAGGATCTTTGACAATGTCCAAATCTTCATTTCTAAGTAAAAAGCTTCGAGAATAATCGTTTCACGGGAATATATGTATGATTACTGAAGAATTGATGGGTAATCCGCGTTGAAAATTTGATTAGGTTAGCTTTGAAATGGGAACAGAGTAAATGAAACTTACTTATACATTAAATACTTTAAGTAATGAAAGTTTGAAATAAATAATCGAAGTTTCGCAGACCATCAATCGCTTCCTATTATCGAGGTCAGAATTTAATAAATAGATAGAAGAATGAGCTTTAAATAAAATTAGAATAATTTATAAAGCACAGGAAATGCCATGAATTTAAGATATAATAGAAAATCCTCTGAAATTTGAATTTCAAGCTCTTTAATTTGATACTTTGCTTCTAACATGATTCGCAATACCGTACGAAGAAGTAAAACGCTCTGTGTAATTTGAATATGAGATATTTTACATGATCTTTTTACAAGGTGAGACCAGTATTCATCTTTTATTCAATTAGGATTGTTATTATTGTAATCGTATTTCATGCTGAATTAATAACAATAGGGAAAAAGCGCAAAAGTGTTAAAGGAGCTTTGCAAGTCTCGGGTCACGTGACGCAAAAATACATCAAGGGCTTAGTTTATGCTCTGTTTCGCTCATGATAAAATTATTCTGTCACCGTGGCGCCACTTATGCTTATCACGTTTAATCTAGCATGACCAACAACTGAATCTCACTACAGTAGAACTCCATTTACCTGAACCCGTTGGGAGACAAACAGTTCATATAACTTAAGTTCATATAACAACAGTTCGCTGATTCTCTCGACTACCTATGATTTCTCATTCAAATAATAGAAGTTCGCGTTCAGACAAATACAATTACGTTAAATCCGCTGGAATTTGGTTAATCGAATACTGAGATATTCTTCCAATCGATAGGATTCTAGAAAATTGATTAACTTATATTAAATAAATATCACGCGCGGTGCAATTATCGATAAAGTAACCGCGAAATAAGGATAGCGAAAATCAACGGAAATCTACGATTGCATCACGTTGCACCTGCACATTTCGATAAGAGAATAGATTTGCAATCTCTGCTCGAGAGGATACTTTTAATAACTTAGCACGTGCACACGTGAATGGAAGATAAGCATAAATGAATTATTATTAGTCATGTATGTTGGAGGATCAAGCAGCGATCGTGGAAGGCAAGGGGCTTTGTGTATACCTCTGCGCGAGTGCAAACGTGGTCGCGCATGTAATATGCGGTGTAATCGCATTCCTATGCATGTAACAAGCCCTGTAGATACAGTGGATTGTCTAATGGACGACACATGTTAAATATTCCGCCGGTATCGATACCATAAGGAGATTACTCTGATCCACGTGGCCGAGCTGTTATCACTCGCTCGCATTCTTTGCGATTTTTCATAACTTAATGGGGCATTAACGTATCGAACGACCGAGCAACAAATATTGGAGAGTCACTTTGTAGATTAAGTGATCCATCATGCAACCACTCCTGTCCTTCTTTCGTCTATCGTTTGTCCTTTTTGTTTAATTACTTTTCTCCTATACGTAATAAGACTCAACTTGTTTCGCGTTATGGACATCGCACGAAAATGAAAATTTTTTCATTACGTCACTTCGATCAATGAGTGAGTCAATTTCTCATAACTTAATTTAATTTATGTAAATATTATACCGACCGTCGAGTAATGAATATTTTCCAAAAATAGTTACGTTTTTCCTTAATTTATTGTAACGTTTTTAAGATTGCTTAAAATTAAGGAGCTCGAAAGAAGATTACTTAAGCGTTTTTTCGTAAAAACTGATAATTAATAAGAAAAAAAAATGATGACTAAGAGATAAGACAGAAAGATTACTAGAGTCTAAAAGTAAAAATGTCTATGTTGATTGAACACATCGAAGGATATCACGACTACTATCAGCGACAGTGAAAAAGAATTTCTTTCTGAAAGTTCGCGAAAGGTATGAGTGATAAGAAGCACAATAGTCGACGTCGTTTCTGTTAGGCTACTGTGTATCTTTTCACCGCGTATAGAAGTGTCCTACACACATAAAATGCAATAGTAAGCTCGAGAACGTCATATCGATGACGTTTCGAGGCTGTTCGCGTTTGATCGAACACGAAACAGTGTGCTACCTAACTTGAAAAAGATCTGTGGAAGAGAAAAAGACTTTTTCGCTTTATACATTTTTACGTAATCCCTTCTTTGCATACGTCTGTATGCTTTCATGCTGAATGCGTTTGAACATAGTTATATATACAACAAAAATTCTTTTGTCAAGCCCAGTTTGCAATTGTTCATTGCTGTCTGACGAACGAGAGCCCAGGAATATTTCGATGAAAAGTAAGAAATAACAACAAACAGTACGAGATTGTTCATTAAAAGGAAAATTTATTATACAAATTCATGGTTTTTCGAGTCATCCAATTATACTAAATGTGTTATATAATAAATTTATCGCTGTTGTCGTCTTTTCTTTGCTTTCATTTGCACCCTACGATTTTTTCCTAATCTCTGCTTTGATTTCTCTCCCTTATTCTTCCCATCTTTCCCTGGTTTAGCAGGTCTTTTGTATTCTGATACATCGGCAGAACTTGTCTTTGTATTTTTCTTGCTACCACGTTTTTTACCACCAAAACCATATTTAGCATCTCTCATTTTACGTTTTGCTGCTGTCTTTTGATCTGCTGTCTTATTTTTAGACTTCTTTTTGTCATCTAGGAAATCAAGATCTTTCCTTACACCTTTGCGATACTTTTTCACTTCTTCAAGTAATTTTCTTTTTTCCGCGTGCTTCTTCAAAGTTGCTTCTACCTGCATCTGCTTTCCTACTTTCCTTTGCTGTCTAAGTTGCCGAACCTTTTCTGATCTTTGTGCTATCGTTTGCTTCTTCATTAAATGCTCTCTTACTTTGTGCATATGGTCATCTGTTTTTGCCATTTCAGCAAAATAATCTTCTGGTCTGATTGTTGGAATATCAAGCTTTTTCAAACGGACCATAGCATCCATAACAGCACCTTGTGCTTGCCTATGAAACATTGTTTCTCTGCGAAAATCATTCAAAACAGGATCTTCTGCTGGATTATATTGAGGTAACTTTTTGTTCCCCTCTAATTGTTTTGCACGCCTTACTTCCTGGTCTTGCATTTGTAATGCTAATTCTGGTGCTAAAGGTGCTGGTGCATTGATCATATCTAATCTTTCAACCCATGGTAAATTTAATTTAAATTCCTCTAGCTTTTTCTTCATAAGATTCTAAAAATAATACCGCTAATAGTTTCTCTTGTACCTTCTTACAATATAAAATCAATACGTTTACAAAATTAATTATATTACTTACAATATATATTACTATATATATATTACTATACTTACAACGGAATTTCTGAATACTTTTTTTTTTCTTTCTACTATGTTAAGACCTGGTTGTAATAAACCTTTTGCATAAGCTTCTCGTAACTGTACACGTGAAAAAAAAATATAGGTTAGAGGAGAATCATTTTAGATATTTCGAAATGTAAGCAATATTTACTTCTTCATCTGATGAATTGTACTCCGAGCCAGATTCAGAAGCTGCTGGAGTTTCCGCAGTATGTTTCGCAGCTTTCTTTACTTTCATTTTTTATATTAAATTTACAAAGTGTACAAATTCACAATTGTCACAGTAAACAGTACATTCCACTCGCGGCTACTGCCATCTATCAGAAATGCAGGCGCACGTATTAAGCATAATGCTTAAATGATAAGCAAGCTTTTCTAAACAATTTTTAAATATATTTCAAATAAAATATTAAAAATTATTGCCATTTTTACTATAAATAAATGAAATTTATAAGGAAAGAAAATTGTAAGTCATAACTATTTTTTTATACTATGAACATTATTTCAGCATCATAATATGTTATGCTAAATTTTATTAACTTCATTATAAACAATTCACTATAAATATTTCAAATATTGTGTATGTCATTTAGCATCTAATAAGATGGATGCATATTATTTTTACTCAATCAGTACTCTGCAATTATACGTTTTACTAATGATTATTTTTCTTCGCAATAAAGAGAAGGAAATACACGTATCGTATAAAAAAGAAAACTAATATCTAATCTTTAAATCAGTGAAAAATCCAGAATACGATAAACAAGGTGCGAACCAATCGTGTAGCAATTTCGCTCTAGACTGTATTCTTCGTTGTGTAGAAATTCCGTGAAGCGCGTGTCTGATATATATTACTCTATGCCAGCATTTTTTGTCACAGCTGGCTAACGACAGCGAAACGTCATGACGGATAGTGATAAGAAACCGATGTCACGTTTATTGATGCTCGCCAACAAATTTAACTGCTTCTACCTGTCAGGTACGTAAAATTGTTTAATTTATGCATGCCTTGTTTCTCTATCTGCCTAGATTATTCGATTTTATAATAATTAGTACATAGAAATGCGTGGCTTTTCATCTTGTCTACTAAGATATTGATTTCGAGTCTGTTGTGTATTCTTTCACGTATTTTCAGCAAATTAATAAGAACTACGTTTACTTTCTTCAAAAACATAAGAAATTTTCGTTTAACTCTGCATATTGATCTTTTACCTCTCTATATATACGATCTTCACTATTTTTCTCATAATAAATATTTTGAGTAGATTGTTGCTATATGTATATTTACTAAAGTAGATGTGAAGAATGTATACCATGTATCTATACATGTCAATGTGTATAGCCTGTTTTTTGTGTCATTCAAATACAGCTGTACAAATAAAATGTTCATTTAATAAACAATTTTATTTTTTCAGGTTTAGATAAATTTAGAATGGATTAATGTTAGTGTATTATATTTTTGTATTAATAATAGCATATAATTTGTTAATTTTGTATATAGATATGTATATTTTTTTTCTTTTCTCTATATCTATTCGTATTGTATATTTTATAATATGAATATATTTTAAACATATTTAAAATTTTATGCTATAGTGTAACTAGCTCAATGACAGAAATAATATTGTTAAATTTGCAATATTCCTTAGGTTTTCATACAGGTGAATGCAGAGCCTTTTTTGTTGATGGACAACAAGTTGGCCTTGTGCGTCCTGATATAATGAAAGAACTATTGAAATACCCACAGGTAATTTTATATTTTGAAATGCATATTAATGTCAAACTCATATATGTATATATATAATACATATATATTAAACATCTTATAAAGGTATTTCAAGTACATCCTGAGTATGTACAATTAAATCCAGCATTTAGAGACTATGCAGAAAGAAGTGCTAGGGTTGAAGAAGTTCTGAGAGAATTACGTGCAGATGGAAAGTTGGTAACTCTAAGGGGTTGGAGGGAAGAATGTTATGAAGTACGTGCACAATTTAATACCCCACCATTATTTAAAATGGATCGGTCTGCTACATGTATGTAGTTCAATTATAACTTTTTTTAACATTTGTAGTTACTCAAAAGGTATTACAACCTATTATTCAATTTATAGGCTTATTTGGAATTCGCAAATATGGAGTAGATATTAATGGGTATGTCATGGATCCTGTGAAAGGTTTATCAATATGGTTACAAAAACGTAGCCCAAATAAACAAACTTGGCCTGGATATTGGGATAACATGGTGAGTGGTGGATTAAGTGTTGGTTATGGTATTAATGAAACTGCTATAAAAGAGGCTGGAGAAGAAGCCAGTATTCCCAATAATCTTATTGCAAATCTGAAGAGTGCTGGTTGTGTATCTTTGTTTTTTGAAAGTGAAAGGGGGCTGTTTCCCAACACAGAATTTGTGTATGATCTTGAACTACCACCAGATTTTATACCAAGCAACAATGATGGAGAAGTAGAAACATTTGAATTGCTTCCAGTTAATGAGTGTTTAGAAAGGATAATGTCTCCATATTTTAAAACTACGTCAGCACCAGTTGCTCTTGATTTTTTAATTAGACACGGATATATAACAGCAGAAAATGGCAAGTATAAAGAAGAACTTCATAGAATTAATTCTTATGATATAGAAACTTATTAAATTAAAATTAAATGTGTTTTCTTATCTCTGTTACAGAGCCTAATTTTATAGAAATTGTGGAATTGCTTCATATACCTTTGCAGACCATTTACAATCAACCACCAAAAAAGTGTAAATTAGCTGCAAATGGTGAGGCAATTGGAATGTTAGAAAGAATTTAAGTTTAACTAGTCTTTAATTTAAATCGCGTTTAAAATTAATTGAACCGAAAGCAGTTGGTTTTTCTTTTTGTTTTTCTTGTATTTGATCGATTCTTTGCAGATTTTATAGTAAGAAAAAAAAAAAAAAAATGGTGCAGTTTTATATGTGTAAGGTTTGCAGAATATTTATAAGTCACTAAATCATAGTTCAAATATTTCAAGAATTAATTTCAAGAATTTTTATAAAATTTAAACTAATTTTCATTTCCATGAATATTAAAAGGAAAAAATACGTAATTTTCAATAGTTATATTCATCATAACATTTTTACTCATAGATATAATTCTTTTTGTTATATCTCGAGTAGTTTTTATATAATAACGATGAAAGTATCAGGTAAATACAATTTTTTGATGACTCTTATAGAAAGGACATTTCGAAAAGTAAATGTAGCGATTATTAACTTAGTAAGATAAAAAAAAGTATATTTTAATTTGTGGGCCTGTGAGTTTATTGACATTTAATAACTTTGTAAAATTAGCACAATACATAGAGATAATTTATGAAATGATTTTTAACGGTTTCAAGCAACATCGTTATTTAAAAATCACATTGTATCTTCCTCTAATTTCTACCAATCATCGAACTGAATTTTTGCACAATAACGAAAAAAGAAGTTTTCGCCGATTGTACGAGTAATATCCAAACGTGAGGACTTTTGATATACATCGATGTTAAATTAAAAGTATTATTCATACAGCATTCCAGAGCATAGATTAAGACTTCAGTTTTTAAGCGATAAAAGAGAAAAAATCGAAAGAGTAGCAATAGTTTTTTCTAATGTTTGTATTCAAACTTTTGTACTACAACTTGTACACCTAACAACAAGTGTACATAGAGTACCAATGCAGTAATATCCTAATATTGTGCATAGGATTAAGATGGAACTCATTCACAGTATTATGAAAGTGAATGCACAGTATACTGTTTGATATGTTTAAAGTAAACAAAAAAAAGAAAAAAAAAACAAATTTATAGACGAATTATGTTGACATATGTGTTCTATACTCCAGCTATGCTACCAACGAGAAATGCTTAGACTCAGCATTTTCAATTGAACGACTTTTTTAAGAAGGGGAACAAAAGTGTTCGTATATTGTTTATTGTATGTAACGTAGGTAGATTTTTTAATTGAAAACAATGATTGGTACCAAGGTTCTGATCAAGTGATATTATTAGATTGTGAAAATAGTGATTGTATAAATGGCAAACGCAAACTGAAAGCATCACTTTTCTGTTAGTTTTCAATTTAATATTTATTGTTTATTGTATTAATTTGGTGGTTATAATTAATTTCTCCACATTTCGTTCCTTCAATACGCAGAGTATATCTTCTTTTTTTTTTTTATTTGAAAACAGATTTAAATTGTTAAGTATTTTCGTAAGATATTATATGTAAACGATGCTTTAAACTACTTGCATTGCGTATGCCTTTAAGTTAAGAACTTTTTTATACTAAACTAGTTTCTACAAAATGAAGAGTCATTAGGTCTGTTGAATTCGAAATATAAATTGTTATTGTGGATTCCACATTACAATTATTATAACTGCGTTTATTGATAAGTATTCTGACCGTTTTTAAGGGATTTTTCTACCGAGACTAGAATATCCATTGTGATGTATTACATTAATGTATTCGCTTCTTTCCGTTGCTTTTATTTCAACTATAAGTGACATCCGAGCAGCTTAAACATACTCTAACTTTAATTTAGTCCTTATTTGAACTAATCTAACGTATTTAAGTAAGTTGGCTATTTTTTATAATCGTATACTAGTCATATTTGTCATCGCCTTATTATTTCTTAACTTTAATCTGGTCATGAAATTTAGTATCTACGATTATGTTTGTTTTTAAGTGGAACTAACATTTTTGTGATAGAAATGAGTACGGCTGGCCATACTGTTTAATGCATGAATCAATATTTGTCAATGAATAAATTTAATCAAATTTACATCATCGTTTCTATCAATGTCACCTAGTTGGCCATTGTTATATTTTTCTTTAATTTTTT
>NIJG01000014.1:164030-187346 GCA_002201625.1 Euglossa dilemma | reverse complement strand
ATATTATATGCATTGTATTTTATTTAAATAATTATCACTAGATTTTTTTGAAATGAAAGGTTTTTGTATCTTAATTAGTTAAAGGAAAATGATTATGTCATTTTGGATTGACAGGTTCTTGTAGATGTTGATTATTGTGCTTTGAATGCATCAGATGCATTATTGGCAAGAAATTTATATACATTTGAACCAACTTTACCCAAGGTTCTTGGTTATGAATTTGTTGGAAAGTTGGTTCAAGTTGGGAAAGAGGCAGAGAAACAAGGATATAAAATAGGAGATAAAATTGTTGCTCTCAACAAAGAATGTTATGGAGGTTTAGCCAAACAGTGTATAGCAACAGTTGATGTAAGAGAGCTTCTTTGAATTAATCACAAACAGTATTTGAATTCTATAACATAAATTTCTAGGATGTCTGGAAAGTACCATCTGGAGTAAAATCTGTTCATGCAGTGAGTTTACTTGATAATTATATTACTGCTTTACTTGCATTAGAAAGAGCAACTAGCATTGAAGAAGAAGATATGATTTTAATTAATGTGGGTATAAGTGGTATCGGTTTAGCTGCAGTTGATCTTGCTACAAATGTATTTAAAGCTCAGGTTAGATTCTAATAGTTAAATTTTACAAATATGGACTGTAATAGATAGATATTTTTTATTACAAATAGAATGCTGTTTGCGTTAATTATTAATTTAGGTAATTAGTGTTTGTGCTACTGAGGATGTTGCAGCTCTTGCTCGAGAGAAAGGTGTGCTTGCATCCTTTAAATACAAAGATCGTAAATTATTAAAACAAATTGAAGAAATAGCTGCAGATAATAATATTAAAGAAATCTTTAAAGATGCTGATGGTGAATTTTTTAAAAAAGTGTTAAAGTGGTAAGTTTAATAAGAGTTTAGTGTGAGATTTCTTTCGATTTAAATTTCAATTTATTCAATGTTGTATTTGTAGTTTTACTGATATCTATAAAAGTGAAATAACTATAAATGATTTGTTACGCGATGATAATTTTGCTGTTGTACTACATCATCTATCTCGTGAAGGTATAATTGGAATTTACAATAATTATTATAATTAAGTAACCCATTTATTTAATGTCACTCTGTGCTGTAAAGGAAGGGTAATAATCGCTGGTTCAGCTGTGACTATGACATCAAAATATTTTGAAAAAACAGAGGATGGCTTTAGTGTTAGTGGATTTAATTTAGCAAAATATAAGAAGACGAAGCCTGAAACATATAGGTACAATAGTTTTAGATTCGAATGTCCTATAAATTTTGTTTTCAAATATTATTACAATATATGACTTATGTTATTCAATTTCTACTGTAAATTATAATCAGTTAGTATAGGAATTATATTTTATTTGTGAAAAAAGAATTATTAGCTCTTTGCACTTGAGAGAAGTCTCTCATTGGTATTGATGTAGACTCGAATTGAAATAATAATGATATCTTTATTTAAAATAATAGAATATAATACTCGAATTATTAAAATAAAACATTTTCAAATTTCTACATGATTCTTTTCTATGGTACTGTAAAAAAATTTCATTGTTTTTATAATAAAAAATTTTAAATTATTTTGCTATATAAAAAAAAAAATCTTCAAATGCAAAGGGTTAACAAAATTTATACAATACAAATTTATAGGATATTATACTGTGTAACTTTAAAGCGTTAGATTTAAAGCTGTAGATTTTAATTTAAATATTTTTTAACTAGACAAGCTGGAGATGATGTTTTACAATTCATTGAAGATGGTCTGATTGATCCAACTATTGCATTAACTGTTGGATTACCAGAAATTAACGATGCACTGGAATTTATTTTTAAAAATAAATCTCCAGGAAAAGTGAGTGTAAAATATCTAGTAATTTAATTAGTTGCTATGATTATTATTTTACCAATAGATATACATACAGATAACATATAAAATTATTAATTTCACAGGTAATTATTGATTTAAAAGATAGGTAGGCTAAACCTAAAGGAATGAAACGTTGAGATTAAAAATTGACGTTAGTATAAATAACGTGCTTTGTTGCTTAAATGTGTAAAAATACCATCATAATATACCAAACAAACGCAAATATCGCAAAATAAAACGCACTATATATTTAAGATACAGTTAAGTTTTTTAAAAAATTTATACAAGTGAGAAAAAATATCAACTGTATAGCCTGTGCAATATTTTTTAATAAATTTCCTGCATTCTGTTACGATAGAAAATTAGGAGTGGCTGTTCTTTTTCCATTCGTTTCTCAAAATATGCATTCCTCCAAATTTAATTACATTCCAGTTTTCATTCCCTTCATTTTTTGCTATAGTCAATGTTCTCTCTTTCAATACGGGCTATACGATTGTCTGAGACGACAGAAAATTCTACGCATACGATTGTTAGGTAGCCATGCCATACTAACTCGGTCGCGGTCATTATCGGTTGCTCAACGCCCCTTTATCGAAACTGGAGCGTTTTGTTGCCGTGCTACCGACGAAAGGAAGCCCGAGTAAAAGTCCTGAGAACGGTCCTTCGTGAAATCGTCGATTATAAATATGTTCCCTCTAATGGAAGCGAAGAATTTCGTTGCGTTCTTCTGTCAGCTCTCTTGGTGCAGGCAAAGAAAAGTGACTGTGCTCTTGTAACACGCGTGGTAGGGTGAAACACGCACTTCGATCTTAAATTATGAGTCCATTATCGGTGCTCGGAAAATAATGATCCACGATTGGTAGAAAATTCTTTGACCTTTTTGTCCTGGTATATTTAGCGCGAGAACAAAAATGTCGAGTATGTTGAAAATCAGGTATAAGAACGGATATCATTACATGAATATTTCTATTTGGATAAATAGTTAGGAAATCACGAATAGCAAGGAAACTAGGTCGACTATCTGAAATCTAGGTATGCTATTCGAAAGGACTGTCCTTCCTTTCCGTTTTCGTTCACCACAGGGGTCGAACGATGACAGGGTTGTCGAACAAGTTGATTAATTGATAACATGATTCAGGATCGTAAAGTGGTGTGGGTGCTCTAGATTGCGTGAACTAGGTGACCCAATACAGTCACCCCCGCAAGCGAAGTGCTTGCAAAATTATTTCACTTAGCCAGGCTGTAGAAGGATTCGGAAAAAATTCTTGAAAATTGTCAGTTACGTATTACAAGTTTAATTTCACCTCGTAACATTTTTAGAGGGATGAAGTAATACAATAAAGTAAAATGAAGTAATACTATCAGAAATTCTTGATAAGAAAGTGTATTATAGGGACTTGGTAAAAGGTTAATATACAGAGTGTTTGAAAACACACGTAAGTTTTCAACAACTATTAGTATTGTAAGGAAAATAAAATCTATTTAATCTAAAATATAGCTTTATATTTATTTGTATTATATTTAAAAATTAAATAAATGCTATGTAAACATATCACAGTGTTTTCGTGAAAGAAGAAATAGAATTTTATATTTTACTATCGCATTCATTTTATATTGGTACAATTTTTTATTTTGAATATCCTATATACTATGTGACCTAGGATAAAATAAACATATAACAACAATTACTAATATTTAATTTGCTATATCATAAGTCAGAATTATAGATTAAAGGGTTGACTCGCCCATTTGTCCAACGTTAAGAACCAATATCCCTCCTCCGAGTAATTTCTGCCATTAACTGTAAAATATGAGATCACATGTTCACATTTGTCTTTCATCTGACGCAGATTTTCGTCGTCCCTCTTTCACAATTGCTATTATCCCATACTTTACCCAGATTCGATGGCCATTGTTCCTATTAGCCAATCCTTATTGGATCGCGACCATAACCAAGTCGATTTGTGGCCACCTTGGAAATTAATTCTCTGGAAGAAAAATGTCTCGTATCCTGCCATAATACAAAGGCCAATTAGAACGCCCTGATAATCGTAAATCACCTAGAATCGTAACAAGGTTCAGGGTGACCGTTCGTGGGTAATTGCGTGGGTGAGGCACAATTTAAAAACTCGGTCATCTAGTGGCGCTGATATCGCGAAATCCTTATGCAAATGGCGTTGCTTTCTCTGGAAACCTTATGGCGCCGATCTGGCCGAAGAAAAGTGACAAACATCGCCTTTATCCGTGTCTTAGCTACGATTTATGCTTCTCTTAAGCATTTCATTTCGTTTTCTTTTCGTTCTCGAAGCAACATTTCGTCATTGATTTTTTATAGCGTTTTTGATTTGCTCTTTTCTCTTCTCGAGATACTTTGCCCATTAAATCTATGGAGTTTATCGTAATCTATTAACGAAATTATAATTGGGTTATTGCTGGTTGGTTCGGAAACCAAATACTTGGAATTAAAACTATTTTTTATTATCTACAATTCGAGACAGTATTACCGTCAATTAAATTCAAGCGTTTACGTGTAATAAAATATGTTTTAATTGCCATAGACATTTTGGATGCTTCGTTACATTTATCTAAATATCTTTAATCGAGTCACTTTTATAAATTATAAATTATAAATCGTATTTATAATTTATTATTAATTAATGTATAATCGACATTCTGGATGCTTTGTTACATTTTTCTAAATATCTTTAATCGAGTCACTTTTATAAATTATAAATCGTATATCGTAAAAAGAAGACATCCTGCGGTATTTAAATGTACAGTGAACCCTATAAAGAAGAAATACCGTACCGTTTAAATATTATAGACAGCTCTAAAACAACTTGATCGCGTATATAAAAGATACTTAACTCGGCATGTCTACAGGCGCTTTTCTCGAAACTTGTTCTTGGCACTAATGCTCTTCTTACATTCAACAGTACAATTATATCACGTTCTGTGCCAAAAACTCTGCTGGAAACTGCAAGATTAATCGCTCGATAGGTCTCCTGTGTTACGCCGCTTGTCCGAGCGTGGAGATACGCGATCTTTCAATTAACCCGACGTTGGAAAGAGGATCCGCGGACGATCTGCTTGCCAGATGTCGGTGGCGGAGGAGAAATAAAGGTTCTCGGGTAGATCGAAAGGACAGGTTACATAATAAAACACATCGAGCGCAAAAAGTCACGGTTTCTCGGTACTTTCGCGTCGGGTACTCAATTTTCTTCCGTTCCTTTTTTCACTCCCCCTTTGAGTGACTCAACGCGTTCCAGGACGCGTCTCTTGGCGCGCATGCCCTCCGAAATTCCCGCTTATCCTCGCGCGATCGCGAGATGGCGCAACCGGGCGCCGAAAATGGCGCCGGCGCAGTGATCTCTGACGTAATTCGGCCCGTTGACCGGCACATTCGGCCCCTATCCGATCGAACGGACATCGATACGTCGATTTTTCGCGATGTACAACGCGTTACATTGAAACGTTCCGGCGTGATTAATTGGCTCGGAGGGAGGATTAATTTTAGGTTAGGACTTTTGTGAAAGGCATGATTTCAGGATGATAAATCGCGAATTTAATGCAGTTTGCTTGGGCTGGAAATTTACGTTCTATGCGGCTCTGTTCGCGACTCTGGAGAGGAAATTAATGGGTTCGCGATGTATGAAGTAGCGAAGTATAGGAAGAGGCAAGTTACGTTGGCCAACTCTCTCTCTTAGGTAACGCGCTTTGGATCTGTTTCAGTAATTGTCAAATTTATTTTCTGATTTATGCGATCATTGACAACTAACGCAGTTCGTCGTTTTCTCCTTCCGAAATTAACATGTGCGTCTTAGCACACGCTTTTTGGTCATTTGGCGATTATATAGGAAGAATATGATACTTCCATTTGTATCATTGACTTTTTGATGTTTCTTTTATTAAATTCTAATAAACTTTTTCCTATTACACCGTATTAACCCTTTGCAGTTCTATGTCGAGTGTGACTCGACACAATAGTTTAAATAAAATTGACATTTAATTGTAATTGTTTCTTCCATAATTTACTTAAATCGCCGTATTTTTAGTCGATGTAAATTTCAGATAAAATATTTA
This sequence comes from Euglossa dilemma, assembly GCA_002201625.1. Lineage (NCBI taxonomy): Eukaryota > Metazoa > Arthropoda > Insecta > Hymenoptera > Apidae > Euglossa > Euglossa dilemma. Next base: position 181,391 of record NIJG01000014.1, on the reverse strand, counting down.
TAAGCGTTGGGAGCTACTGGCTACAAAATTGAAATATAATTGGGACAGTAAAGGGTTGATACGAAGTTTGATAAAAGATTAAATAAATTTCCTTTGCAAAATGAAATAAACATACACGATAGATCACACGCGTAGTGCAATATGTTAAAATTCGATCTCATTACTAATTCTGAAGTTAAAAAGAACTCGATAATCTAGATCCAGCTTAGCCTACCTTTAATCTCCTTTCACTATATTTCATCAAAGTCGGCAGGCAAATGAAGTCGTTGGAACTCGTTTCTGTCGTCCTGGGATGGCCTTTCCGCGAATCGAGGGAATTAATCCGTCCAAGATAGACGACGATCGTTAGATCGATCGCGGATCTCGTGAGGCTTGCAAAACAGGAACGAGATCCGCTGGATCCGAGAAATGGAGGCAAGTATACGTGGCGCGAAACGAGTGGGAGAGCCTTACGACAGTCACATATCCGCGTGGCAGTTACGCGGCATTTGTCGCTCTGTCTGCGAGAACGATAAAAGGAAATGGCCTCTGGTATCGCGTATCTGTACAATCACTCCTGAGAGCGCGGTTCACCTAGATATGCTAATATGATTAGAAAAGAGCAAGGGACATTTGCAAGGCTTTTCTTCCGAGCCGACCGGTAAATTGCTCGCCCCTGTGACACTATAGGTCACACGTGCGCCATTGCGTTCTGCGTTCGATTATTTCGTATTAGTCGAAATTAGAGATCTCTGGATACCAGAACACGCACTATCCCGTTTCTTGGGATAGTTTCTTTCTTGTTGAATATTTTTTATTTTTCAATTCTACGTTTTAGTCTCTTTTTCCACTTCATATTTATACACGTTTATATATATATTCCAATTATTTCCAATTTCTTTAAGTTCAGTTAATTCTTTTGTTTTATTTTTGTGCACATTTTCAATTCTTTTTTATTTTTCTTTTATTTAAATGTAGTTTATTGTATTCTAGAAATTTATTCCTTTGTAGAAATGGAACGAACATAGATTGTTTAAAGAAATTTTTTGAGTTGATTTAGTAATTTTATTTGGTATATTTTCGTCAAAGAACCTTGGGATTTAATGTAGCTTTGTCGAACGCGAGGATCTCGAAATTCTGTAATGGATTTTTGAAGACGTAATTACGACGATTAGTAAGTGATTTAGATAGGCTGATTGTAATGTATTACTATTGAATAACGTTCCTGAGAAATAAAAAATACATTATATTAGGCTTGAAATTTTGTAACAACTTTTATGCGTCGTAATAGCAACTGTTAACAAACAATTAATAATTTGGATGGATTGAATAGTTATACATTACGTATAAATTAACAGAGTAAAATGTGTGTTCAAATTTAAAAATAATTTTTTAAATACTAATGACGATTTTGAAGAAATTTCAGAATTCTGTTATAATTCGATCAATAGAATTTTTTTATATACAAAATACAATAGTTTTCATCGTTGTATCAGTTTTATATTTCATCTTCCTTTTTCATTTGTATTTTTATCTTTTATTTCTTGAATTCTTTATATTTTCTAGCTATTTCACTACCGAATCCAATTCTTGTAACGAATGGACAATAATATTTTCACGGTAAATTTCCAGATAGCCAAACATACTGGAGAAAATTGAAAGTCTATCGATAGTAACCACTCATCATAATATTTTCCCTATTACTAAAATTCCAATGTCGAAATTCCCTTTTCTAATTCCACTTTGCGTCAATTTACAGCTCCATCTTATCGATCAGCATATCAATCATAGTGAGAAAAACTCGTGATTACGCTTTCTCAAATTGACTTTCACATTTTTCCAACGTACACCTGTCCTGAGGAAACAAAGGAAAAGTTCTACATAAGATTTCGCTAATTATAGAACAATTTGCTTTTAAACGACAGAAAAATTGCTCGATCTGCACGTAATCACTGATGCAACGTTGCGATAAAGGGGGGAGAGAGTGGCCAGCGACATTTAGCAGATTTTTCTCCATCGAAGTGTTTCAGTTCGATAATTATCAAAGGTTAACTGCTCGCCGATTCGCGTGCGCCTTGGATAAATTGCATTTTAAACTCGTCGATCGCGCTTTCGTTCAAAGAAACCCGTGATCAAATAATTTTAAGCATTTTTTATGGCTTTCGTTTATTCCGCGGATTCCATCATGGCAGGCGATATTTCGTACCTTATATCCTTCTTTAATTCGCCACACGTATTTAACGTTAGCGTGTAACTAAGTTGCAAAACGCATTTGCATAATACGAAACGCCTGCGTTATTGTTTGCATCGATTTTTCAACCTGTGTTAGTAGTGAGAAAATTATTCATCGCTAGAATTTTAATGCATTATAAATATATATGTAGTCAAAATATTTTAATTGATTATAAGTTGAAGTTTAATTATTGTTAATTTTATTTAATAAAGGATCTTCAAAGGATATATATTAACCCTTTGCACTCGGCGATTTTTTAGCTACGGAAGAGTAGAATTTCAGAAATTTTCTGGTATAAAATTGATATTATCTTTTTAAACGGTAAATAGAGAATCGTATAATATTTAACATGTAGAATTATTTGATTTCGATATTTCGCATATTGTCATATTATCTTAAATTTGATATATTAATTAATATGAGTCTTCAAAATTTCATGGTGACTGACAGTCGCCACTCGAGTGCAAAGGGTTAAATCGATTAACACATAATTTGGGTACATTAAATGATAGAATTTTGGTGCTTACTAAAATTTACTGGAAATATAAAATAGCTACAGTAAATTAGATTGGAAAGTTTTTAACAATTTTTAAGAATTGTTATGACAGCGATCAACGGATGATTTAGATCAGTTAATTGCTACAAGAAATTTGATATTTAATAATATTCCTTAAATTAAATTATCGTATTCAAGATTTTTAATTTGGTATATTAAAATATTAAATTTTATTAAACATTTTGATTTTTTATNAATTAATTATTCTTCTTAACTTTTATATAATAAAAATTAAAATTCAGTATATTATAGTTAATTTTGTGTATTAGAAATTATCCAATATGGGAAATAATATTAATTGAATCGAAGTACGAGGATTTATCTTTCAAAAAATAAAGAATTTATCAATTGGAAATCACTCGAGTTTCTCTAGAAACCAAGTAATTAACTATACTTATTTTTCAATAAATTTCTATTAACTTTTTCTACTCGAAGAAAGGGAAGGAAGCCTGGAAAATTCCGATGCAATGAAATTTTTACACAGCTTAATTTTCATGCAAACATCCTAAAGTCGTGTTCCCGCGCAAATTGCGAAATTAGAAGATGGCGGTCGACTTCCCCTATAAAACGCTTTATCCTCGGCAAATTAATTTTTCCTGGCCAGGACGACGGTTGAGACGGAAATTGCGGGTGTCAGTGGTAATTATGATCGGTTTTCTATGGCTCAGCATATTTCTAGGCACGCCGACCGATAATAAAGTTACGACAGAGAGTGGCGTTAATGTTATGCAGAGACCATGGCTGGCTGGTATTGTTGTGCCAGTCAGTTCTGGTAGCACGTAGATAGCAAGCCTGACAATGGCGGCCTCTGTTACGTGGCATTGTGAAATGATAACACTTTCATCGGCCACTATGATGATCATTAATCAATCACCCGGATGACATTGAAATTTCACGCGGAACGGCCGTTATTCATTTTTGATGATTTAATTAAAGCTAGAAATCCGCCAATTTAGTTCCTTCGACTTTAGATCTTTCTCTCGCGATAGCCAACGGATTAATAATTGATCGTTGGCTCGTGGTTGTCGAAAGCTAATTAATGTTGGCGATTGGTTTGGAATTTAAACTTGAAGTGCTACCCATTGGTTTATTATTATACTCGCAATAATTTAAATTAAATTGCTTAATTTTGGAATATTTAATTTTATTTTCCATTTCATCGTCGTTTTATTAGATATGTAAAATATGAAATACAAATTAAAATTGAATTATTTAAAACTAAGTAACCTGATTGAAGCTTTTATGGATACTATAATCAATCCTCCATTTTTGACTATTTCAGTGTAATTGGAAACCCATTGATTTAGTAGGTTTTGACTTGAATTTTCCTCTGATAGTGGTCAATGGATTAGTAATTGATTGATTATTGGCTTGTGGTTAATAAAAGCTAATTAATATGGAAATTGGTTTGGAATTTAACCCTTAAATGGTGTTTGCGTCATAACGGTGACCAAGATAATTCAGATTAAGATATTCGTATTACGTATTTAATTTTATTTCGTATCTTATATCCTATCGTTATCATCGTACGAAGCATAAGTACAAATTAAAATTAAACACTCTGTAATTAAGTAATGTAATCCATATTGTTCTGGTCGGTGTCACTTGAGGCTTAGTCAGAGTTTTTGTGGTGGAGACTTTAAACCAGAACTACCAACCTATAATTTCTACTTAAGTATATACAATTGCGTTTCCACCTAAATCGCTACTAACATTAATTTTGTTAAAAACAGTTCTACGTTTTCCATAACTGAAAAAAATGAAAAGCCCGAGACCAATCATTAGGACTGATTTAATAATTCTAGTATTGTGAACCTATGCATTAGGTTTCTGTACCAAACTCATACGCGTACAGCACTGCAATAAAATGAAATATCCGTGCATCTGCTTCAGAATAAATCAAAAGCTAGGGATTAAGGGGTTGGTTCATCGTTCCCATTCCGAACTTTCTATTCTCAATTAAAAAGATGAAAATAATTCCTCCAAACTCTTCCAAAGATTTCTAAGACAAGCAGCTGTCTATATAATAACATCTTATGGCAAGTTTCAATTTTATCTTATCTTCAGCGTCTTATCAAACGTTTCTCCGAGTTAGTCTGAATCTCATTAACATTTTAAAATGATTTTCCGAGCCAAAATTCTTAATCCAGTAAAAACTACGAACGAATAGAAATATTTAAGCTATTACACTACTTTCCTGATATTAAATAAAATTTACGTGCCTGTCAAATTTTCCCAATAAAAATGAGGGGAAATTTTATTATTTCAACAGAGACTACGAATATTATAAATAATTTTTTTTCATGAAATGACCATTGCACGTATTTCGAGTTGAATGACAATCCTGTCGCGCCACGGTTCGTCAGGTCGAACGACCCGCAAAAGAGTCACATACTAATAACTGGAGCAAAGCGTTGTGTAAGCCGGTGGGTGGCCGCCTTTCTCTGCCAGTTGCCAGCTTTGATACTATCGTTGTATGCGAGAACACCGATTTCTGCAGTCACAGGATCCGATTCTTTTTACGCGGAGACATTAGCCAGGGATCGGCTTTGTGTAATAATTAGAACGGCCACGCCGCTGGATATTTTAATTACACTCCGCCGTCTTAATTGGGCTTGATCACGGTGTCGACAGATCTCGAGGAAAGCTGATAACCCCGTGAAATAAACAGGATCGTGAAATAAATCACGGAATTGATAGGATGTTAGGGGTTAATTTAGAAACTGGACCTGGATAATTCTATCCTTTTTTATTAAAGGATAGAATTATTAATTAAGGATAGATCTTTTGATTATTATTTCTTTTTCTGTTGGTGTAACAGCAAAATGTAATTGTATTTTACCTGTGTAATTGTATCTCTTTTTTAATAAAGAGATTTTCATTATTATTTCTTTTTCTGTTGGAGTAACAGCAAAATATAATTGTATTTTACCTGTGTAATTGTATCTCTTTTTTAATAAAGAGATTTTCATTATTATTTCTTTTTCTGTTGGAGTAACAGCAAAATATAATTGTATTTTACCTGTGTAATTGTATCTCTTTTTTAATAAAGAGATTTTCATTATTATTTCTTTTTCTGTTGGAGTAACAGCAAAATATAATTGTATTTTACCTGTGTAATTGTATCTCTTTTTTAATAAAGAGATTTTCATTATTATTTCTTTTTCTGTTGGAGTAACAGCAAAATATAATTGTATTTTACCTGTGTAATTGTATCTCTTTTTTAATAAAGAGATTTTCATTATTATTTCTTTTTCTGTTGGAGTAACAGCAAAATATAATTGTATTTTACCTGTGTAATTGTATCTCTTTTTTAATAAAGAGATTTTCATTATTATTTCTTTTTCTGTTGGAGTAACAGCAAAATATAATTGTATTTTACCTGTGTAATTGTATCTCTTTTTTAATAAAGAGATTTTCATTATTATTTCTTTTTCTGTTATTGTAGCAGCAAAATATAATTGTCTTTTTGTGTCGAAAGTAAATGTGAATATTATTTTGTCAGGTTTCGATTCGTTAAATTAAATTATGTGAAAAGGAAATAGGTCACGAGCTAAAAAATTTGGGGATATGACCACAGTTGCATTTTGTTTATTTTAATTAATCGGGGAAAGACATTTCTGGAATATTGAATAATGTATTCACTTTTATTATTAATTATAAAGTAGGTTAAAATTTTCATATTTTACTTGGAAAGACATTGTGATTTATTCCCCTTTTTAACAGCGCCAAAGAAAATTTTTGTATGAATATCCTGAAAGTTAGAAAGACCGTTCTATCTCGCACCAGGGCTAAAGAAAATTTTAATACGAATTTTAATTAAAAAATTTAACGCGAAATATTCATACGAATATTCCGAAAATCAAAAGAATGCGTTGTCATTTATTTTTAATCAGGACCTTAGGAAAATTTGTAAACGAGTATTATGAAATTTAAAACAAAGCATTAGCACGTATTCCAGTGGTTTTCAACCTGTGATACGTTAAATATTTTTAAGTAGTAATGAGCTGAACCAAATTACACGTTCATTTAATTATTAATAATAAATCATAATAGCGTAAATATCCATCGTACAAAATATTTATATAAAAAAGGATACAAGCACAGATTTAATACCGATTCTTTTTATTTAATTTAAATAAAGAAAAAAAGAATATAAAAAATAAAAATTACGTACAGGGTATGCCATAATGAGTAGATAATACGTACAAAGTAATATATGTGTGATTCGAATACGTATTGGTTGGTGGAGTGGAGGATTTTGATTTATTACAATTTTAAGCAGTGTTAAAATATCGAACGTTAGAGATTTTCTGAACAACTCAGAGAACGTTAACCGATCGATGTTGAATCTGCAAGTGTCGATAGTAGTCTCGCTCGAAATCCGCCTTTAACCGCGCTCTTTTTCCCTGTGATCTGTTCGTTCCTGATAAATCGGTCGCCGTCCGATGCACAGATGCATCTCTGACCAATTACGAAAGAATTCAGTTTCTATTCCTGCAAAACCTTTCACTTCCTCGATCGAGAATTCATAAATTCCATTATCGCGCGATGATTTATATCGATTACGATTTAATAATAAAAATCGACCAGTTTTCTTTCCATTGACCTTTAATCAGTTGCATTTCATTAAAGAAGTGTTACAACAATCGACAGTTGGTTGCAGAGTTTCGTTTCTGTAACGTTCCACGGCGGAATATTAATTATTTGAGACAGTAAGGTCGACCTGGAACTCGAACTAGCACAGATTTGAAAATCCCAAATTTGTCATGCAGACGAAATAATAGTAATATATATAATGACAGTAAGCGTAATAATAGTATATATATAAATAAATAATAAATTTATTTTGTGAATATTTTTTGCGATATTGTTCAGGATAAATAACGATTCATCGTTGATCAAGTTGTAATTGGGAATATTTTATTTTTGAAACAAAAAGAAATGTTTTAATAATTTTATTAGATAGACGCGATAAATTTTGTATCTTTAAGTAGTTAATATTCGAAATTCTTTGATTTTCCTGGTAATTTCTTCGGAAATAACTTATAGGAATGTAACTCGTTTCCTTGATGACCTTTATCTCGATTTAAATATACGTAGTCATGCCTGTCACGAGTGAAACATCTGAATTTGTAATTTTCTATTTTTTTTATGCTTTCAAACATCAAATTATTTCATTCTTCGTTCTATTACATATTTTATAACATCTTATATGACTTATGTCCATAAGAATCTTCTCATTTATCAATTTATCTAAATATTTTAAGATATATTTACGTTTATACGAAACTTTTATTTTTTACATCATCGTTATACGACATACTCAAACGTCGAATAAAATTTTTCTCGATTACTCTAAATAATATTTTAATATTCAATTTTATATTTCCATTGAAATTTCGACAGATTAACGATTATTTTTCGCCATTTAATTTTTGTCTGTACGTTATTTCGGTATCCTTCGTTTTGCCCAAAAAGCACCATAAACGAAGTAACCGTATTCCTCGTATTTATGGAGAAAGATTGTAAATGGAATTTATTTTATATTCCCATGGAATGTCTTATGTAATAAGCGGCGTATCCGACGATTAAATTTTGCCCGAAAATGGTCAGCACGTGATACCTTTCCATTGGATCGGGCAGAATTGACGGAAAGTCGACTGGTTTCGCCGGCGGAGCTTTGAATTCGAGCGGCGAAACAAGAGGTAACGAGTGAATTGTCGCGAAGGCCATCCAGCTCACTTTTCCCTCGCACTTTTCTCAGCTGATTCTTGGCTCTCGTTGCGGCACTCTCTTTCTCTCCGCCTTCCTGTCTGTTCTATTTTCGCGTCGTATCCAGCCGAGGGAAAAGTATGAATTCCAAGCCGCTATCTCAATGCCGTGCGATCGAATTTTTTCCCTCACCAGCACCTTTGTTCCTCCATCAATCAATCAAACGCACTCGCGTGTACTCAGCTTCGTGCAATTCAGGAATTGCGAAACTTTGACTAAATTTTTTTCGTCCACTCGAACGATTTTTGGGAATTTGGGAAAGTGTTCGGGAAATTTCAGTGCTTTCAGTGGATTTAGGCAGTTTTAGAAAATTCTTAACAATTATTTTGAGAAATTTCGTAGTGTTTAGTGGATTTGGAAAATTTTAGACAATTTTTCACAATTATTCGAGAAATTTTGAAGTTTTCGGTGAATTTAGGAAATTTTGAATCATTCTTAATATTAATCCTCTCACGGCCTACACGATTGTTTTTAAAATTTTCATTAAAAACTGTGTATTGAACGTTTATCGTCTCACTCATTCATTTTCGCGATTTTTCTTCTCATATTACTAATTAATTTTTTTCATTTACTAGTTATCTGACCGTAGTAGGTAACATATGTGTAACATAAATATAAATATTTAAACATAATTTCTTTGTTAGTGCTTCATTAAATCGCATAATTTTTTCGAACATATAAGATTCATTTTTGTCCATTCAATTTTCACGTTTTACCGGTCAACTAACGAACAATTTAGTATCTTTTTAAATTGTGACACGTGGTGTTTCCCTTTGCAACCATGGATATAAGGGATGAAACAACGCAATAGGATCTCCAATATCACAATTAACACCCGGACCAGTATTTTTTGTTTTCGTAATTATTCAAAATATGCAGTTGTTTTCAATAAAATTAATGTCGACTTTGATCTTGATAGAAACAAACGTATATACCTATTTATTTTCATTGTACCTCTTCAATCACAATAAATCCACGCATTGTAGATCAATACATTTAGTGTTCAAATCGATATCCCAAATTTGGCACTCTCTACTCGTAAATGTGTCTTGGTAATCAGCATAGCATTCACCAATTATTGTGGTGACAAAAAATACGTTAAAGAAACTAGCAGGTAAAAAGAAACACGCATTCTTTCGAGAACCTCTCTTAAAATGCTTTTATCATCTCACCTTAGTGCTATAGAAGAATTAATTGATGGAATTTCAAAAGATGTCGACATACATAAATATGAAACGACACATCTGAATAAAGTAAATCCTGGTACACACTGTGGGATACAGGATTTAGTACAACTTCAAGGTCTACAAATTCGAATTGGCTGTGCCAATTCACGAATAAAAAGATCATTTTGACGTCTGAACCACGCCCACGCAACGTAATTGCCGATTTCGTTAATAGGTTTCAGGGTTGATTAATCTGTATCTCAATTGGTCCTGTTCCTTCAAGGTAACCCGAAGTAGAAAGTCCCCAAACAGAGGACGAGGTACACGTTCAAGTACGAAATTGCAGGCCCAAAATCGTGCCTGATGGATGCCGGAGTCCGTTTTTGCGTGCCTGTAAGTCACGGGATACATCGATCTCGTTACTCGCCTTTCTCCTCTTTCACCTCGTTATGCATCGAAAAGCTATATTTAACACGTGAAAAATGAATTCACAGCTTTTGTGTTTAACACGGTGAAAATTCGTGAAAAATGACAATTTCGTTCCTTCGACTTTTACTAATGTATCATTATGCGTAATCATACATTTTTTCCCTTCCTTTTTTTTCGAAGCTTGATCTTGATCGATTATTACTTTCCATTTCAAAGAACGCGGAGACCATTCCCTTCGAGTTAACGTATTATCTTTATTCCAAGGTTAATGTTCTAGTAGCTCTAGGTGTTAGAACAGTAGTCGAATGTATTGAAATTGAATAACAAGTTTCTTTTATGCTATTTTACGTTTACGAAATAATATTTTCTTAAACGTTATCGCATAAAGTTATTATTCGATCGATATTTTGGAAATTATTAAAAGGAAATTGGGTAATCACTTTGTTACTATCGTATGAGGTATAATGCTATAGTGGTTATTGCATATTTGCTCTACATTTACTACATCATTATAGACATAGCATAAACTGTACAGCGCATATTCGTAATATTTTACAACTCTATTACGATTAAATACTAATTTATTACTATAACAATTAAAGTGTAATTTTTAGTTAATATTATGGAATTACAAGCATAATTTTAGAACAAAATGAATGCAGTTTACAATAAAATAAATATAAGGAGAAACAAGGGAAAGGATAAATTTTTATACTTAAAAATAGGAAATAAGGTGAAAGAAAAGATCAGAAAATGAAGCTAGGCATTTGCAAAGGCAAATACATAGAACGAATATTTCATTAACACTAGATTTACGGGACCCGTCAATTTGACGGGTGAGTTGTCCCAATTATACAATATTAATAGATTTAATCAACTTATATTAAATTTGTTAATATCGTAATTGTTTTTAAATTAAACTCATGGTATTATTTTTTAAGAAAAAACGTAGTCTTCTTTATCCGTAAATCTGACGGGTCTCCATAAAAATAGGTATTCAAAAACGTCCGTAAACCTAGTGTTAATCATGTAAAAATATTTTTCAGTACATTGTTCATCTACTAAATAAGATATAGTGAAGACTCCATTAATACTATTCTTCAAACATTATTATTCAAATATTCTATTGTCCTAATAGTATATTTCCTTCGTTATCTTGTGCGAAATTGGTGTTATATCTGTTAACATCCTGCAGGTAACGACGTCAAAGTGGAAGTTTACGATAGTAACAGTCCAAACGACAGAAGAGAAACTTTGGAAATCAAAAATCCTACAGACACAATCACGATAAAGAAAAATATACTTCTATTTCAAAATATCCCCTCATTCGAATGTTCATACTACCCTATTAATTCAAGTATTGGATATTTCGCTGTACTTTCATCATACTTAAGTTCCTTTGCAAAAATTAAATTCGCAGAGACCGAACCTTCACGGATATGCATCAGCCAAGTAGCAAACTCTATAATAGCATCGGTATTAATATTTAAGAACTATTAAACTATCTTTAACATTAGGTTTACAGATATTTCTTGTATACCTATCTCTACATACACACGCAACGTAAAAAGCTAGTTAAGTATAAGTTATTAATTTATATTTGTTATATTATAATTATGAGAGATATATTTATTGACATGTCCGCTAAGAAAAATGTAGGACCGAATCAACCCTTACCAATTCACCATTCTAACGAGATGGCAGAAGTAGAGTGAATTTCTCTTATCGACAAAAATTATCCCTTTCTATTAACCTGATCTTATGGCATCATAATACAAAGCAAAACGTTCAATTCCTAATTTTATTTAAATATTTCATACATGTTAACTATGTGTTCGATATTTACGAAATATAAACGAGAATAATCATGTGTTGCTCGTGCAGTATTACTTTCATTCGCAGTCTTACAGAGTATTATTTTACGAATATCTTTCGCCTATGTTGACGTAATAAGTTACCGAACCTGAAGATAACGATTTGAGTAATGTCATAGAAGAGTGGGGATTGCGAAATAACCCTTTTGCTTCAGCGGACTACGAATGAGCAACGCATAGTACGTAAAATTTCTAACGATAAAAAAGAGATTATTTTTAACCAAGCGTAAACCATAAGGTAAAAATGATGCTCGCCCTGTGATCCTAGTGTTAGATTCGCGACTAGTCGACGAAAACCGCCACCCAGCTGTCCACGATTCCCCTAGCGCGCAAACGAAAAGCGCGTGACGAAAGCCGCGTTTCCAAAGCGCACGCCGAATTATTTTTCCGCGGCTGTCCAGTGTATCCTTGGACTCGGCATCCCCACCACGCGGACCCGGCGACATAGTCGCGGAGAGAGGGAGAGCGAGCGAGACGGTCCTGGGTGCGACAGAGAACAGGCGTCCGGCCGAGCGGGAAGGAGAGAGAAAGAACGGATTTCGAGCTAACAGGAGGGATAAGAAAGCCATGCACGTACTCGGTTTCCAGTGGAACGACGACTTTAGTCTGACGATCGCTTCCATCGAGCGAGGTTGACAAATCCCAAGGTGTGTTCTGGGCCCGTGTGTTCCCTCGTGCGTTCGCTGAACCTCGAATCTCCCGCGTTGCTGCGTCAGTGCTTGTCCAACGTTGGTTCACGAAAGATTTCGCGAAAGTGACCGCTGGGTATCGTGGTCCAGGGCACGAGGACGTCCGGCCCCGTCCCCTGGCTAACGTAGTTTCTTTTGCAGACCATCCCGCTTGACCGTAGCTCGCAAGCCACTCTAGAAGCTAGAGTCTTGACACAGAGTCGGTCTCCAGGTGTTTGGAAACCGATCGCGGCACGTGCCGCACCAGGAATTCGTGACTCGAAGAAATCCTCGACGTGTTCTGTGCAATCGCGGTTATTTTCGTGCCGGCTGACGGAAAGAGGCATAGATATAGAGGGAAAGGGAGAAAGGCAGAGAGAGAGGGGGAGGAAGTGTTTATCCCGTGACGATACTCAGGTGAACAGAAGGTATATTTTATCCAGGGACGGATCCTGAAGTCGATGGTGTTCGGGGATCGATCGAGACGATGAGGGACTCGTGGGTGTCCGGACAGAATGACTCGTGTCAGTTGTGAGGAAGCTCTGTGCGTTAACATGCGCGAGATTCTGCGTGCTTCCAGGGACAGATAGCTCGTTCTGTCGAGGTGAACATCATCAGGCGCTGCTGACCCTAACAGCTGAGAATAGAGGCAGATCCTGAAGGATAATCGAGCCGAGCGCGGGACATCTCAGGTTCGTCCATTTTCTTTGACCTTCACTCGTTACATATTCGCCTCCGTTCAGCCTGAATCGCTTTTCGAATCGTCTCTCTCGTGCTTCGTTAAGCGCACCCGGTTTCGGAACGTTGATTGCGATTATTGTGAACACCTAAGGTGTAATTTCAGTGTATTCACTGGCACGCGGGTTATTAATGTTTCTACTTATGGTAATTTGCGAACAGACTTGTAATTTGCAGTCGCAGCTTGTCCGCAACTTCGAAATTAGAATGGTCATTAGTCATTCAGGCTGGTCTGAAAATAATAGGGAAATCTTAGCGCGAGATAAATCGTTAGCGGTTTTAGATTAACCGTGACACATTTAAACAGCTGAGATATCATTCACACGCTAATAATAGCCTTTGGATGTTCCTAAATGACAGCGCATCGGAGTTTTCGCAATTAGACCAGTTCCTCCAGACTTTCTCGTCGGTGAAAAATCGTGAATCGTCGTTTAATACGTACAATTTACCGTATTAGGTCTATTCACGCCCGTTTCGTCACAGACATTCCCATGAAATCGTTCACGAATCTTGGTACCATCGAGCCACCTCCGCGCCGATGTTAATCGATACTTAATGGCATATAAATGCTATCGAATTAACATACCGATCTCGTAAACACCCACAGACACTCGGTATCCAGGCTTCCAATCGTTATTACTTCACTTTCGTACAAGCTCCACCATAAAATACCCTGCGAGTCACACAGACACCTCCACATTGACAATCTCTAGTACCCTGCAAAGCTTTCCAAATTACGGAACACAGAATCAACCGCAAACATCCGGCTTCAAACTTCGTTGCTTCACTTCCTCGCGGAGTTTCTTACAAAACAACCCACGAATCTTCACACTCGTATCTAAACACACGCCCAACGTGTCTCAACAGCCTCGCCATTTCCACCAGCGTCGACACTAGTACCACAAACCGATCAACATCTGTGAAGGTCTGCTGCCACGTCTCTAAATCTCCACGTTCGAATCCATCGTTTGCGCAGGTTTTTCACAGGGAAGTACCGAGAGTGATCTCCGGGGAACTCGTGTTTGCATAAAAGTCAGCTCGATCGGTAAAAACGGTAAATTAACGCGGAACCGTTTGGTAAAGGGAAACAAGATCGCATCGGATCGGTAACCGGGCTAATTTATCGACGCGTGGCGTCGCGATAGCGCCTTCTGGCGGGGATTTTTTCGCGGGCAGGGTCTAGTAGTCAGACTCGCCACCTGTTGCGCAAGGGACTTCCCCTACCCTTAGATGACAGCGTGGAATCTTTATTTTCGAGCCGCGACGACGGCGTGGCATTAAGAAAGCGCGCCTCGACGCTGTCGCTGATTGATGACTATGGCAAGACGATCCAACGGGGATCCCCGTTTCGTTTGGTACGTACTGATGCCGTGAAATGATCGAGCCAACAGCGTAGGTTCTTTCATGGGGATTATTTGGAAGGGACAATTAGGAGATTTCTTTTTTTCATTGTTGCTTTTCAGGCGGATACGCGGGATGAAAGGAAAGTTGGACAGAGGTGGCTGGTTTTTGAGGTTATTTATATTTTTTTAACGCCATCTTCCCGAGGAGATATGAATTAATCTTTTTTAAATCGAATTGAGATACCGTTGGAGGATCCAGGCGCGATTCATTTGATTGTAAATTCAACGTGAAAGTGTTTTTGACGCGAACCGTGTGCCTCGTAGGTTAATAAGTTTTCTCTTGGTATTAATTGGCGATAAATCTATTCGACTGTTTTGTAGATAGAAAATTATCTGAGTCTAACTTTCGATATCCTTCTAAGCTACGGTATGTACCATAAGAGAATTTCACGTTGAAAATATACTTTCTGTATATGATAGTGGTTGTATGGAAGCAGGTAGTGACGAGAGAATTTTAATTTTTAGCAAATCCATCGAATAATATTATTTAATAGACTATTATCGTATTCAAGAAGCTATTTCGAAAAATATTATTCAAAATTCCACTTTGAACGCAAAGCTTTTATATTCCATCTTTTATGTACTCTCTCCTCCATTTTCTGCCACGCACTCTTACCTAACTTGCAACAAAATGAAACAAAACGTGAATGAAAGTAGCAACGGTATGGTACTCGGGTAACTGATTAAAGTCGATTCATTTCGGAAGTGTGCAACATATAATCAAGGGAGGGCTGAATCGATTGCAATAATCGTCACGCGAATCGTTTAGGTTCGCGTCGATTTATTAGCATATTTAGAACGAGCCATCGACGTAGGTAAGATAGCAACGATAATACGCGAGCTGCGTTTTGATTTATGGCGACTCGCCATGAAGTGAAACGGAACTCCTAGATTTCTCGTTGTTAGATAACGTCGCGAGAATGCTTTCTTATTTGCGCCGCGGGAAATGCGATCTCGATTGCAAATCGGCCGCAATAAATCTGGCGAATCAATAACAAATAGGGCTGGTAGTGGTGATCGGTATTTCGTCGAAATGGCGAGCGTTATGCACCGTATAAATGTGTTAGACGCGTAGATAAATTTTGTAAACATTTTGACGACATAATTAATTTAGTTCACTGCATTATTTATTATTATTGCGCAATTACGTGTCTGTGTTTGAAATGCTATAACGGTATAAAAGTGATCTGTATCATAAATGTAATAAAGAATATAGAATATTAATCATAAAATCTTATTATACTATATTGGAAATGAAAAGATTTTGAAATTTGATATATTCTTGACATAAAATACAAAATATGTATTATCAAATTTGACTATATCATATATGCGTAGAACAGAGATTTGATATATACTTTAATTGAACGTGTTTTAATTGGTGTAAGTCATTAAATTACAACACGTGTTAACGTGTTAAAAGATG
This sequence comes from Euglossa dilemma, assembly GCA_002201625.1. Classification (NCBI taxonomy): domain Eukaryota; kingdom Metazoa; phylum Arthropoda; class Insecta; order Hymenoptera; family Apidae; genus Euglossa; species Euglossa dilemma. The sequence continues at coordinate 165,144 of NIJG01000014.1, read as the reverse complement.
CTAAAAAAAGGAATTAAGATTAATTAGAAAATATAAAAAAGACATTAAAATACTATGGTATACTTGCATATAATATTAATTAAAGACGATAGGAATATAATAATTATATGCTTTTAATTAGCGTACATAACGACTATTAAAATAACTTATTACCGGTTACTATTAATTATTAATTTAGTCGCATCTTAAAATAGAATGCATATCTATGCAAAGAAGAATAATTATGCCACACGTACTACTATAGTACAAATTTCCATATCTTCCTGCATAATGCACGTAAATCAATTTCTTCTTAGCATATTAAGAAAGTATTATAAATTACAGCCTTCAAATATTAATCTTTTTCGAATAATTGTACAATTGCGATTTACATCTTTTACCAATAATTTTCACGAATCTGTCTTCGAAAGACAAAAATTTCGACACTACAGCGATCGAGGTCATTGTCATTCTGGATGGAATCGATGGCTCGCGAAGCTCATCGTCCTCGTCTTCTTTTTCGCTCCTGTTCCTGCCGCCTACTCGAGCGAAACAGGAAAAAGAATGGATCATCAGCTGGTGCTTTCTACCAATTAGAAACCAGCAATCGCGGATCGTCGCGAACGATCCCGACTTTTTCAGCCTACATCGTGAAATGTCTATTTAAATGCCAGACATCCTTGGAGATCACCGGTGTGTACGAGGAAAATGCTGTTGTAATTTTTCCTAGGTATGTTTACTGCCTCGCCTAGAGTGCAAGGATTGGTTCATTGTCATAAGAACTCAGGCAATATTTTATCGAACCTGGCTTTAACGTCTGCATTCTTTTTTTAATGACTGATGTTTTTCATGGACATAACTGCGAGGAAGGTCATGGAAATTGAGGATACCTTACGGTAATAATAATGATTAATGATGTAACACTGATAGTATAAAAAAAGTAGTATTCAGTAGTAGTCAGTGGTACTGTAGGCATCACTATAATAGCGAAATGGTAATAAATGAATATAAATACATATTAAATAATAAAGTATTCTTATAATAGTAATAGCAAAATAGGTAACACTAGCAATAAAATAATAAATATAATAATAATAATGAAAACATTAGTAGTAAATATAAAAAAAAATAAATA
>NIJG01000014.1:143471-156435 GCA_002201625.1 Euglossa dilemma | reverse complement strand
AATATAAAATGAAAGTGTTTTAATATTATTCTATCATGTTGATACATAAATACAATTTAAAAAGCATATAATATGCAATTCTTTATGAAAAATGCGCAAGGAGTAACGTGAAAAGGTTTAAAATAAGAAAAACATGAAGAATACGAGAAAAACTTATGTTTTCTAGGCTTAATAAAAATAAGAAATTACATTAAACTGTAAAAATAATTAAATACGTAAATACTCTTTAACATCTAAACTTCCATAATGAAAGTTTGCTCGACAAGTTTCTCAAATTAAACTAAACTCGGGAAATAAAATTACCCACGAGCCACCAATCATGGCAACGAGACATTAACTGCCGATCTACAAATTACCAGAAAATTTCTCCAAAGCATACTCAAAGTCGGGACTTTCTTCTTCGTACCCATTCATGCTCGCGATTCCTCAATCAAACGGCGAATCAGTGCTCTCCGATCTCGCCAGTGCTTTCCACAATGCTCTTAGAAAGGCGGCAAGAAGCGGGCGCTCTTTTTTCCCCGCTTTTCTTGCTCTTTTCGCGCGAGATCGATAGCTCTCTAGCGATAATCGATACCGCGTTACGCAAGCCGCTTTTTGCGCCGTGAAATGCATTGTGGTACTTTCCCGAATGTGTCGTATTACGGGAAGAACGTTTCCCACTGTTCGTTCCCATTTTTCCCCCTTTTTACCCCTTTTCTCCCTCGTCCTCGAAACCGCAACTGTGAAATTTCTTTCGCTTCGTTATTGCCGCCCGTTCCCAACAATTATATAAATATTCGAAATCGGCGGCCTCTCAGCCGTTGCCACGGTAATTTTATCGTACACCCGACAATTATATAAATACGCGTAATCACACGGGGTAATAAGTTCGCGGTTTCGAGTTCTCAGATTGGGGTTTTGAACGGAATTCGGTTTGGAGTCTCACGGAAGCGAGCACGCGATTTCTTGTGTCATCGAGGAGGATCGGATTTTATATCGGGGTGGCTATGGATGACAGTTTAGCAGATATTAGTTCTCAGTTTGTATCGTTCGATCACAGAGTTTGGTGCTAATTAACCAGTTAAGTGCGTTACTCGTCGTGTAAAATAAATAATTACCATTGAATATGAAAACTCGAGATTTCTGTAACATTTCATAAGAATATTATTTGATGGCGTGTTTCCTTTATATTTTAATAAATTAGAATCATTTAAATTGCTTTCTTTCTTCCATTTCTTGTGTGTGTATTTATTTTATTATTTTTTGACAATTTTCAAGCTTTTAGTAGGAATAACATATTCAGAGACGAATTGTTAATTTTTGTTATCAAATAAAAATGTAATCCTCCCTCGTTTTTCGTAAAATTTATAATAAGATTATTTAGCCTGCGTTTGACGTGTATGCTCGTCATTGCTTGATTTTAACTTCGCACTCTGTGGAAATCTTTTAAAACTAAATTTTACGGTTAACAGGTTAACCTATTGCACTAGAGCAGGGTCGCTTTTTGTTTTAATATCTTGAAGCTTAAATAACGAATACGAAGTAATAACTCGATTTGAGATATTGAAACAAAGTATGCGTGATTTCCTTCTTGTATTTTAACATAAATAGTCTTACCGAGTTCAGAAAAACGCAAGAAAAGCTTCGAATAACAAAATAATTTTCTAATACAGAAAGTTAAAGGAATAATTTGAAATATTGAGTTGTTCAAATTTAGAAAATTGTTTTTCTAAGAATTACTTCATTGTTTGACTTGTATTTTAGCACTTGACTTATTTTCGTTAAATTAATTGTGCTAGAAACATAGATTTCAGTGATTTCTTGTGCTCAGTAATAGATTGACATATTTATTACTCTATATTAATTTAAACAAGAACGATTCTCAAAGTACGATACTTAAAACTTCAATTTAATATTTCGTTCTAAATCATTGAAGAATATATAATAAATGAATTACTGAATGTAATTTTAGCAAGAAAAAGAATTACTCGTCTCTTAATACACTGATATCTAGAATTATCATATTTTCTATTGTAAAGCTTATGACCAATCACGAGAATTTTTATATTTTCCGTATTGTCATTTATAGTGTAGCAATGTAAGGGAAAATTCATTCTGTGAGACTATAAGTTCCATATGTAATTAAAAGTGATTATTCTCTTCAAAAGATCTCTTTAAAACTCAACCTGTGCTCTATCATTTATGTAACACCTTTTTCGCATTCATTCATCAAAAACATAGCTGGCCACTAGGTAAAGGTAGAAATAACATTATTAGTCCTCAATGTGTCGATAATAAATGAAATTTTTGAAAACCAAGTTATTGACGCCAGTGCCCTGCAGTGTGAAAGCGGCTTAAGCTCCACTCTATACGTAGTCTAGCGTGTGGCGTAAATCAGGCATTACGTTCGACCTCGTACGTTTACTTTTCATCTTGATTTACCTGAAAGCTTCTTTCTTTGAGGCCGTATCCTTGCCGCGCGTGTACCAGATTGAGTTTCAACGGCTGAAGCTTAACGTCTAATTTCACCGCCATTGAGCCTGTTCCATTGAATAAAATCTTCACAGAACGATGGAAAGTTCGCCGGAGATTCGAATCTGCTCGAGATCCAATCGAACTAAATCTTTCTGACTGGGCACGTTAATCAAGGCGTGTTCTAATGAAGATTGACGGAGGCAGTTAGTCGGATTGCAACAATAGCATTGTCGTTTTTATCCGTTACAGCCTTTTTTGTTGCTCCCAGTTCCAACTCTCCGCAGATGTCTCTGACTCGGCTTTCTCTCGAGCGGAAAATAATAAAAATACTTCGATTCGTGAAATGCGACAGCTATGGAAAAATCGGCTCGAAAATGTGGCATAAGTTTTCTTACAGCGAGCCTCCTTTCCGAGAAAATCGATTTCTAAATTGCTCCTGAAGTTATTACGTTTAACTAACCAATAAATTCGAACTTTCTACCATAGTGTATCGAATATTTTCGTCCTGTTGTTCGTTAATTCGAAAATTCCAAAATTTCTACCGAATTATTTCGTCCACTTGATCTAGAATCGAATTATTATCCTCGATGAACAGGGAATCGAGAGAAGCACGGTTGGTACGACTGATTCGCAATGCAAATGGCGCGTGAATGGTGATCGGGCCCGGATCAGACTTTCTGTTTAATCGTTCGATCTTGTTTCTAACGCGAGATCTCTTTCGCCAAGACATCTATCCTATTCGATGTTAATAGATCCGATAGATGTGTCGCGATTCGGAGATAGCTGCGTGAACTCGGCCCTTGTATAGTGCCTCGATATCTCCATTCTTAGCCACGAGGAGTTTATTTTCTTCGTCGTCGATTTCCAAAGGATTCTCCATCGCTTTGGCTGATCGATTCGAACAGATCTGTCAGATAAACTTGACATTGACAGACATTAGGGAGCTATTGAAAGCGGTTCCTTTTAGAAAGAATAGCTTCATCTTTACTCATGAAACTTTGAACGATCTGCTTTAGACTTGCTTTCAATTATGACCTATCGAAAAATTGTAGAAAATGTGTAGTATCAAGAAAATGATAGTATTAAAAAAGAAATATAGGACATTTTTTTTTTAAGACGAATCTATAGTTTTCATTCGTCTTTCCTGACAAGTACGTAAGTTGTATGTTTTATAGTTCAATTGGCAAATAAATTAAAATTTTATTTGCTTTTGTTAAAATTANGGAATTTTTTTGCTTTTGTTAAAATTGTACGAAAATTTTACTATGCTGTAATAATAATTCTCAAGATTTTATGGCCGTCATCCACAAACTGTACTATCAAAGATTCTCAGAATCTTTATTATTGCAGAACATTTCGTCATTTTTTGAAATATTCCAAAATTTGATGATCATGCATCACTGAAAGGTTATAAGATCCACTGTGAATGGTTTGTAGGATAACTTATAGTAGGTGGAATTTCAGAATGACTACAGGGTTACAGAACTTACACGAGACCGGCAAAGTCTTGGCTTATCTTGGACCACCAACGGAATTACTGAATTTTTAAATCCCTAACCGCAGGGTAATAGAAGCTACATAAGACCACTAAAAGGTGACGTTACCAATTTCAGATCATCTACCAGATTGTGGAATCTCGGGTTGCATGACCTTGGAGTTACAGGACCCGCGCAAGACCACCAAAGTGTCATAGATCAACGAGTTACGGGTCACCAGGATCGTGAGATCTTGATGTAATAGGACCCGTACCGAGAAACCGCGAAGTTGTTCGACTATATTAAACCCCCAGGGGACCAATCGTCCCTGAGTCCCTCTGCGACGACTTATTTACGAGTGCAAAGCATAAGGCTCGGTGTCCTAGGTCTCAAGTTCCAAATTCGAGGCCTGATAGTCTCGGAGGGACTCGAGATACTCGAGATGTCTCACGGTGATCTGGAGATCAGCTAAGAATCTCGAGATACTGGAGTCATGAATTTCGTGATACCGTTTATCTACCATCTGCTTTGAGTCCAGTACTATGATCCCCTAATAGCCTAGTCGGAATAATACAACTCCTCGATTATCGGCTTTGATACCTCACGGTCTCGTACTGATTTACTGGACTTTACGAGTATCTTTGACAGTCATACACGAATTCTACGACGTCGGGTCATAAAGCTTGGTACCTCGTAAATCCAGTGAAATTCGAGTTTACACGGTGCTTGTTATTTGAAACAAACGCGATTGATCAGAGATAGGAATTCGATGTTTCACGCGTCTCAGGTTGTTTCGGTGAATTTCGTGGTTACATCCGAACGGGTCGTGACAGAACTTATGGCCCCGGCATGATCCATAGAGGATAGTTCAGCCTTAACTTTCGCTGGGATAGTTCCTGCTACTTCGTTGTCATGGAGTTTCACGTCCAATGATCTTGGAGCAGTCTGGAGGTATTTTTACGACATCATGGTCACGAAGTTCGTGTTCCTACGGTTTCGTGTAAGCTGAAACGAATTGGACAGCCCCGTGGTTATTTATTACAGGTACTATGACTTTGGTACCTACAAGTTCGAGATCTTACAGCCTGGAAATGGTCTGTAATGCATTCTGCAACCTTTTAATGGTCATTGTCAGGTCTGGTGACCTTACGGCTGTCTCAGCCGAGTCTTCGGATTTCAGGGTCAGGAATATCGACGTCTCATAATCCTAGTATAAGTCGTGCTAACATGTCGACATTCCTTTCTTCCGAACTCCACCCTACAATCCTGTTCACTTATCTAAAGATTATAGAGTTCAGATCATTTCAGGATTTTATTGGTTGACAATTTTTGTGTCAAATTCTCTTTCGGAGATGAAGATAATTAAAATCCTGTTCATCCATTAATTACACCTGGAATATCTAGACTCGCAGAGCATGATAGCTATAAAGTAGACAGTATAAGTACAAGAAATAGCAAATTCATGAAAAGGTTTAGGCCAAACGTTGATAAATCTCGTTTATTATACATTTCATATCGTTTCTGAATTTGATTGGTTGACTATTTTTGTGTCAAATTCTCATTCGGATACCAAGAAAATTAAAATCTTGTCTATCCACTAATTAGGTCTATAATAGCTATCGAAGTAGCAAATTGAATAAGAGGTTCAGGTCAAACATTGATAAATTTCGTTTATTATACATTTCAAATCGTTTCTGGATTTGATTGGTTGACAATTTTTGAGTCAAATTCTCATTCGAATACCAAGAAAATTAAAATCTTGTCTATCCACTAATTAAGTCTATCGAAGTAGCAAATTGAAGAAGAGGTTTAGGCCAAACGTTGATAAATCTCGTTTATTATACATGGCCTCGTTCACACCGGCATTACGTGGGCGTACAGCTCTGTAACAACACGTAAACGTAGCCGAAATCGTGGAACGTGTTTGGGCTACAGTCGTGAAGAGAAATTTACAGGATCGTATAACCGGAGTTCGGTATTCCTTACGATTGACATTATCGATGGAGAATTTTCGAAACGGAGAAAGCGACTTTGAAATGACTTCCAGAACTCGCGTCTTGCCATTGAGAACCGAGCCTTAGAGATCTACGATATTTTCCAGCTCAGACGCGTAAATCAACGGATTCAAATTCGATTGGGTGACGTTATGTATCAGGTCGCAGTACTTTAAAATTAAAAATAATTTGAGACATACAAATATTAATATATGTTAAAATATAAATTGGTTAAAATATACATCAGTCTTTGTTATATTAAGTGTAAGATTTTTATGGCGTGGTCTAGATGGTTTGGAATCTGGTGGGAAGAAAATTCAAATTCGCGAGTTGTCAACAAGCATTTATTTTGCAAAATAAATTCGCCATTTGTCAACAAGAGACGTACCCTGTCGGACGTGCTCCTTTCATTTATTTTGCAAAATAAAGCGTTTAATCTTTGTTACCTGCGAGTTTTATTGTTCCTTCAATTTTAGTTTTACCCGGCTTCCTTTTCTAATTCAACGACCTTCTATATTTTTTTCCAAGCTGTATACATTGATTTGCTAATGCTTCTGGTCTGTTTACGATTTCATTTTTCTTCACTTTAAGATTCGTTAAGTTCCTTGAGCGACCTTGCCTTGAATTCTTCGCTTTGGGTTCAGTCGCCGCGTTTAACTTTATCCCGTGATTTATCTGCCATAATTCAATACTTCAGTCCTACTTACGACGTTCATTGCTACAATTCTCGCTATGTAATTATCATCACATTCATTCCTTTTCGTATTTGTATCTTTCGTATATTTCGTATCTTTCTACCGGTTTTATTTTCGGAATTACACCGATCCTCCTTTTCCATGATTATTTTCAACGTAGAATACCATGAACCATCTCACACCATAATTTCGATCGACGAGCGGTTCAACATTTCATGAATCAGATGAGTTTGCAAAATGATTTACAAGCACCTTTTAAAAGTCTTTATTCTGCTACCAATTGCTCAATTCATTCGCGATTTGTTTTGTCGCGTTTGTTTTCCCCGTTTTTAAACGACGAACGGGTCGAAACGCGAGCGGAACGCGCCGCGACGCTTCTAACGAATTCTAATGAATTCCTCGAGCGTACCTGGCGAAACGACAGCCGCCTGATTTATCGCGTGTTCGATTTTCACGCGTGCACGGGGTGGAATAAACGTGGCGCGTGTGTGGATAGAGCTCTCGTGGTGACACATGGTCACGGGATCGCGGAGGATTATAGTAACGATCGAGTGGATCGACGATGTGGAAAAATGTTGCAAGATCGAAAGTGTAAATAAGTTTATTTATCACGCCGGGAGCAGAAAATTGACATTTCACGGAGCCTAACGGCGTCGGTAGCTTTCGTAACGGTTTCGTAACGTTTAGTCTGTTTTATTAAAGACGCGCATTAAATATGGATAATGTTAGACCGCGCGATCGCGAGATAGGGGATTTATTGTAACACGGAAACGCGGCGAGATATAAATGACGGTTGACGTGCTTGCGGTTGCCATGGTGGAGCTTCGGTTTAATCTCCTTGGTGTTCTGTCCATTAGAATTCTCTTGCATGTCATGGTGTATATACCGATGTCCATAAGTGTCTGACCACTGTCGGTTTGGCGAAAATATGCAAAATATATTGGAAATGAAACGTCCCGATGTAACCTTTCTCACGGTGTTTCTTTCATACATTTATAGGAAGGTAATAATTAATTCGAGAACTACCGACATGTAACGAGTAGCTACATATATTCTACGTAAATAATGATAATTGTAGTGGTACGAGGAAGATGAATAACTGGAAACAATTATCTTTCGATTGGAATGAAACGCATAAATTTCTTCTTCAAAAATTGTGAAAATAAAATATGTGAAACGAGTCGTTTTAATCCTTTTGGCTTTCTAGTGTTAATGATAGAGATAATATTCAGCGATAATTATTGCGAATAAAAGGGTGTATATACTCCAATTAGTGGATGTTATTTGTAATATCCTCTTTGCTTTTGAGGTGTTTGGGAATTTTCTATTTTGCATGTTAAGTATTTCGAAAATTCAAATTTGAAAGTGACAGCGTTGCAATTCTGCATATTGAAAGGCTGATGGCTAATTAAAAAGATAATAAACAATGTATCCCATACTAGTCACAATTACCCAAAACGTTGATAAAGTTTACTATGGGTGTAGAATCGGACTTGGAATGCTTCTCATAGCATGAAATGACTGAAAACTGTTTGTATCATAATTAATATTTCTAGTGGAAGAATAAAAAATTCCAAAAACATGTATTTTGTTCTATATTCATTTATACAAAAATGATTTTATATTTAGTACGATAAACTATGAAGGAGTGTCAAATTTTTAATATATTTTTGAAACAAATTAATTTTTCATAGTTATTTCTACCTTATTGACCACATCATTCATGTAAATTATTACATTTTGGGAAAAGAACAATTTAACTGTAACCCTTTCGATTCTCGAAATTTTCCAAAAAATACGCTTTCAATCCTTACATTTAAGGACTGATTTCACCCCTGTAATAAAAACGATGGTTAGTAAAAGAAATTCGGGTCAAATACTTTTCTGAGAATTAGCTTTCACTTAAATTTCATCAAAATCATCATATACGAGGTGAATATGGTTCCTTGTCAGGTACTCTTTCGAATTCATGTACTTATGAAATTCACGTATTTGTACAATTCAAATAATCTCGGAGTTTAGAAACACTCGGAACTCGAGTACAATTAAATTTTAATTGGTATTTTCAAAATTTAGGTAATTTGAAATTTAGACAGGACGAAAATTAGATCTATTTTCAGGATTTAAATACCATTGAAATTAGGCGTTTATGGATCCTAAATATCTTCAAACGTACTTTCTTATCTTAGTTCAGTACTTCAGAATTTGAATTACCCTGAGAGACCAGGTTGTTTGAAAATCAGGTGCTGTTACTGAAATAGTTAATAAGTTGTAATAATTCAAAGGTTCTTGAATTCATATATCTCAGGTATTTGAGAATCGCTTTAAATTCTAAAATTCTTCATTTCATATTAGAATTTTCGTAATTTCAGTACCTTGATAAATCTGGCAATACGATTGCCCCAATATTTATAACCCGAAACATTTGAAATTCAAATATCTTCTGTTTTATTATTATTTCGCCAACGTAGTCATTTAGCAGTTGAAATGCTTTGTAAACCAGGTATCGTCTAAAACGTGATATTCAGTATTCAGGTACCATGCGTGACGGATACTTTAAAATTCAGTTATTTCAAAATCCAAACTCTAAACCGTTCGTAAACCTACGAATTTTTCGTATTCAGGAACCTGCGCGCAGGCCGGAGAATATTTCCAAATTTCGCCTCTCGACGACTTTCGAACCCTGGAAATTAGAAAACACATAAATCCGTATAATCGTTTCTAAATTCCGAAAGCAAGGCTACCGAAGGTTTCGGACATTTTACGAGGAAAATCGAAGCCCGAAGCCTTGGAAATATGAAAGTTCGAAAAGGAGCAGCAGCGAAGAACTTGTGTTCCACCGAGGCACATGAGTGTCTCATGTTAGTGCCCGACACGGTACATACGGGCGTAGGGTAAATAAACGAAATTGTTATTCCAAACAGGAACGGTTTATCCGTTCTTTGTATGTTAATAGAGCCACAGAGCACCGCGGAATTTCGTTTGCTGAAAATATTGTCGCTCGAATTCCTGCCTCCCCGAGCGGGCATTTTGAAAGTGTAATAAGGCACGCGAGTCCGCCATATTGAGGTATCGCGCGTCGATCAACAAATCGGCCATTTAAGCGCAATCGAACGGAGAACGGGCATTTGTTTTGTATATGTAACAATTTACATAATCTCGGCCGGCGATCGGTTAGCCTAGAGTCTAGGTCTGGCTAGACGAGAGAAGGAGGACGAAAGTGCTGCTACAATCGCTAATTTTTTCTTTTTCGGCCACTACGTGTGTGTATGGTGCGACTGTAACGCGTCGAATGGTACACGGTGATAGTTATTGGTCTGGCCATTATCGTACAGCAATTTCTCCCGTCTGCGCGAGTTTTATAATACCTTATTGTTCCTTTACGATTGACATCACTCCGGCTTTTTCAGCTTTATGACGGAAATCGTAATGGCTTCTAAAAATAAATTCTATGTTCTCATAGTTTATGGCCATGTTCGGGGAAAGAAGCATTTCTTAATCCCGCTCGTTTCAACGGCTCGCGAGGTACGGATTTATGTATTTATTCATCTGTTTCGAGTAATCGCGGCTTGAGAACTCGGGTACTTGGGTATTTAGATACTTCGGGTTGAGATTTGGGTTTCAATGGCTCTGGGAAATGTAATTCAGATAGTTTGGGAGAGAGTATCTTGAAAATTCAAGTATTTGGAATTCAGGTATTTTGAGAGATTAGTATTTTTAAGATTCGTGTACTTGGATTTGAGCTTGATAAACTTGGGACTTTGAGTTGCTTGAAATTCAAAGATCTTGATATGTTAAACACTTTGGAAACTTTTACATAATTTTATATTTGGACTTCAGATACTTTAGAGGAGGAGTATCGTAAAAATTCAGCTACTTTAGAGGAGGAGTATCGTAAAAATTCAGCTACTTTAGAGATTCAGGCATTTGGAATTCAGTTTAGTAAAATTAGTAGTTTAAGTTGTTTCAAGTTCATTGATTTCGGTGACGTAAATACTTAAAATTCTAGTCTCTTTAAAATTTCGGATTTTTAAGACTTTCAAACTTTAAATATCTAAATTTCAAATTAAAATGAAATTTATTAAAATTTGAAATTTATTAAGAATTCTATTTCTTTAAGATTCGAATGTTGTTGAATCTCTAGCATTTGGAACTCAGGTACTTTGATAGTTCAGTTTCTCTTGAAGTTAAAATTGTTTAATGTCTCACATATTTGGAATTTNTAGAGTTAAAATTGTTTAGTGTCTCATATAATTGCAATTTAGGTATTTCAAAAATTTTTATTTCTTGTGACTCAAGTAGAATATAATTCAAGTCACTTGTAAATTCTAGCTCTTTAGAATTCAGATACCCCAAAAATTAAATATATTTTATATCTGAATTTCTTAGAGTTCAAACAGTTTAAAAGTACAAGCATTCGGAATTTAAGTTTTAGAAATTCAGATAATTTTAGACTTTGAATGTTTGGAATTCGGATCATTTCAGATTTAAGTACCACGATATATCAGGTATTTGGAATACCAATGTTTTAAGAACTTAGTTTTTTAGAATTTTAGAATTAGAATTAGAAATACACCATTTGCAATTCTGTTATTCCGAGTTTAAAAATTCTACACGAAATCAGGTACGCGATATCGATTTCTTTAGAATTCCGATATTTCATAGATTTCGCAATTCTAATTCTTCCAACCCGATGTCTAAGAACTCAGGTACTTCATAAACGGAATACGCAAAAGTTCAAAGTTTTTAGAAATTTCATTCTTCGGTTATTTAACTAAAGAATTTTGAAATTGAACAATTCTTTCCATTCAGCAGCATGGTCTTATTTCTATTCCTTTCGACGGTCATAGTAATCCATTCGTGGTCCAGATTCCACCGCTTTCAACGTGATGTCTATGAACTCAGGTACTTCATAAACGGAATACGCAAAAGTTCAAAGTTTTTAGAAATTTCATTCTTCGGTTATTTAACTAAAGAATTTTGAAATTGAACAATTCTTTCCATTCAGCAGCATGGTCTTATTTCTATTCCTTTCGACGGTCATAGTAATCCATTCGTGGTCCAGATTCCACCGCTTTCAACGTATTCGTTCCACGTGCAATCGCAGTGAACCAGCTAAGAGGATGGCCGTTTGAAAGCAGAGCGAATCTCCATTCTCTTTCACGCGGCGGCCTGCGTTTGCCGATTTCGTAGCACGATTCCACCTTCCTCGGATGTTATGCTTCAATTCGAGACGATTTTATGGAAAGTGAAAGCAAACGCAGCATCGTCTCGAGTGATCAATTAGTCTTTGTTTAAATCGTCCGATTCCCACGATGCGAGAGAACAAGCTCCACTTTGAAATCGATTGGATATCGATCTAAATAGACGTTACCGGTCCAGATGTATATGCAATCAATGCACGTTTCATCTTAAACGTTTCATTTTACTTTTCAATTATTTCTTTGATTAATCAATGTTTCCAGTTTCTTCTCCTTTTTAATGTATTAGGTAATTTTGTAATTCTAGTAATAGTGTATATTGTAAAATAGTTTTCGAGATGGTCCTTTTTTCTATTTTATAGCTCTAAATTTTGTTATTTTGAAATCAAAGTTAGACCTGATTTTATTTATAGATTAGCTTGTTAGAAATTATATATGAATTAAATTTCTGAAAATTGTCACAAAAGTGAAACATTATGGAGTATATTATTGATAAAATTATATATATTCAGTTCATATACTTAATATATGTAATTTTATGTCTTCCAACATTTGAATTAGATTGTTGCACATTTCTACGTACTTTCTCTTACCCAAAACATATTTCAATATCTGTCATGCAACAATTGCATCATCCTAAATAGTAAATTCATCGATACTACTTATTTCCCATTCTCATCATAACTTTCTAACTATATTGCAAACCATCCGAGATAAAAGTCAAATGAAAATATGGATACCTAAATCGCAAATTTTTATCCAAAAATACATGTACTTTTTCTTATGTAAACTATTATTAATTAAATGAAATAATGACTTATTATTTAATTAGGGCTTATTTAATTAGGGAGACTATTCAATTTGGTCTCACGATGTGACGTTTAACATTTTGCTATTTATGTTAGATTAATATTAATCTTTATTTTCTTTTCTATATATTTACTGCATAAATCTTTAAAAATACTCAAATTCTGAAATAAAAAATTAATGGGAAATTAAGAAATAATACAGTTATTTATAAAAATATTGACCCTTATTCTCTTTTCTACAAATTTATAACAAAAATGTGTAAAATATTCTCTAATCCTGAAATAAAAAATTAATGGAAGATTAAAAAATAATATTGTTATTTATAAAAATATTGA
>NIJG01000014.1:111406-123170 GCA_002201625.1 Euglossa dilemma | reverse complement strand
GAAATTCCCTGGATTTTTTGACGTAGTGACAAAAAATATACTTGAAAGTTGAAAACATGTTTTTTTTCGTAACAAATATTTAGAGTTGTAGTTAATGGTGACATTTTTAGATATATATTCTTTTATTGCAATCTTTATAATTCATCTGGATTTCCTTATGCGATGATAAAAAAGATAGTTGGAATAGGAAGAGATTTTTTGTTGCCAAGAATTTAGTAAATAAATAATGGTCATAAAATTTTTTGGAACATTTTTCCTTAACTGGGTTTTTTGACAATAACACTATATCTTACTGTATCAACCACAATCTTTGACTTGCAGTATACTAATCTTTGCTAATTTTGAACTTTGCATTGCTCTTTACAAAACCGAATTCTCTTCTTTTGTCATATATAATATGATCTCATCTTACTGTCATTTACATTCATCCAGTATCATCACGATAATAAGAAGTCATAAAATCAACAATCTTGATTTATAACCAATTTAAATTGAAATCAGTCATTCTGAATCATCGAATTTTCAAAGACCTAGTCACGGATATTATTATATTACTGAGAAAATCTACGCAAAGCGACTGGAAAATTGCAATGGCATGCCATTAATAATAAAAATAAATTTTCCATCATTCTCGTTTGCATTAAAATCCTTATAAATTCCAATCGTGACCATTGCTTTATTACTCAGAAAATCTACGTAAAGCGTCTGGAAATTGCCTATGGAATGTCGTTAATAATAAAAAAATGAATCTTCCATTACATCCACTTCTCTATCACCACCAATTCCATGAATGCCTTTAAATTACCCATTGACGGACACAATAGTCGAGCTACCGATTTCCAAAGCTGCAATGGCCAGTTTCGAGAGAGAATACATTAAGTTTCCAAGCGGATAGGAACGAATTTACTTTGTTCAGAGATTCCTGTACGCCTCCATGCAATTTAGCCGCAATTAGCATCGCTTAGCGTTGCATTATCATCATCTATCATTCGTGGGTCTTGAAAAGCAGGAATTTTCTGATCGATCCCTCGGTTTTGACCGTCGATTGCGTCTATCTGATCAATTAAAAGCAATTAGTCTTATGAAATTGAACTATCAATTGATCGTACGTGAGAGGTGCACGTGATTGGGTAGATAGTAGCGCTGTTGGGTAATGAGTCTGAGAAAATCGTTTGTTCAAATTTATGATTATCCGCTGAATGATGTTGAAAGGTCTTTGCAATAGAGATAGATCCTTTTTTATGGTAAAGGGAAGTGAAAAGGAAAGATGGATATCTCAAGAATTTAGTTGTAATTTTAATTTTCCGAATAAGAAGGTTTTAAATTATAGATTCAAAATATTAAAAAAAAAATTTATCTAGAAATTAAAATATATTCAGTATATTCCTAATAAATGCAAGTATTTTTAGTAGAACGTGAGAAATAGTAGAATTTTTCGTAATTTATTTCATTCATTTCATTAATTCATTCTTCGTAATTGTTTAACAAACTTGCTGTTCTTAATTATAAAAGATGAAAAATAAAATTTTCGTTTAAAATTCGAATACTAATTGTAAAATATTTTTCTGTTCTAGGCTGAAGGAATTGATCGTAGCCATGAACCTCGCGCTGCATGGATTTTTGTTGCAGGGTGAGTTCTGTCGATCTTTATTAATTCATCGATTCTCAATATTCAAGGGAAATTACAAACGATAATGACAAACTTAAACCTTGATGAGTGAATTTTACTAATTGTTATTATATTAACACATTAATTTATCGGCTCTCTATATAAAATTTAAAAAATTAAAAATAAAGGGAAAAAGGAAAAATAGTTATCAAAGTAAAACAATGTAAAAAAAAAGTAAAAAATATAAAACAATAAAATTTTACGTTTCCTGTAAATAATTCCGAGGATTAAACCTTTACTCTCCTAATGAATTTCATCAATTATTATTATATTAACCTACTAATTTACCAATTCTCGATATTCAGGAGAAAATTCATAATTTAATTATCAATTCTAATTATACGATTAAATTTAAACTCGATTTACCATTTTATGAATTTTGAATATTAAAAAAAAATCGAGAAAAACGGAAAATAATTGTGAAAGTAAAAGTAGATAAAATTTTACGTTTACTGTAAATAATTCCGAGGATTAAACCTTGGACCCCCTCGCGACTCAGTAATTGCCCCCGTTGCACGCATGTGCTGGAAATAATGGAATGCAATATGGTGCATCGTTGGAACAATGCATCCGAGGAGGAATTCGTAGCCTCGGATCGAGGGTTGACCTAACTCAACTTGCCTTGTTGCATACGAGGTCCTCGAAAGTCGGAGGGAACGGAACAATGCATGGAGGAAGTGCAGAGTATGCAACTGGCAGCACTGCATCTTTTTGTTCTTCTGCCAGCTTCGAATTTTCTTTCTTTATTATTATTTTTTCCTTTTTTTCTTTTATTTTCGCAAGTAACTGTCGCGAAAAACCGTATGGATCACAGGAATCAAAAGTTTAGAATAAATTATACTCAATTTACATATTAATTAAGAAATATTTTTAATTTTCAATTAGGATTGGTAGGTTCCTTTTGGGTAAAGAGAAATGGCTTCAAGAAAATTATAGATTTTAGTAGTTGTGTCATCATGATCCTTGTATCATTGCTCAATTCCGTTTTTCATAGAAATTGAACAAATGATTGTTATTAATAACTAAATATCTTTGGAATTTACGGAAATATTTTAAAAAATAAGTTTGTATATACATAGCCTTCGAATGATACAATGTTAAATTCTCAAAGTAAATTATACAATATCAAAATAAAAAAACAATTATCACCAAGTTATCTGAAACAATTGAAGACAATAGAATCATTAGGTAGAAGTATTAAGTCATCCGGAACGCAAGAAAAGAAACCACTGAAAATACCAAATAACTTGCAGCGTGCCGTTAAAATAACGTAACTAGAGTAATTAAAGACTGCAAACAAAAAGCCCATTAAGAGCAGTAACCACTGAAAGGTTATAAAACACCGAGGCAATTAAAACAATTAATCAAATTTCCTCCATTGCAGAAGCAATTAGTAAAACAAACTATAAGTAATAAGATGATAATTTATCGTCTGAACCCATGGTTAATAAGATTAAAAAGACCGATAAGGACTAAAACAACCGAAACGATTAATTTTTACAATTTTTTCGCTTTTAGCCACTTGTTTTAACGCTAAAAGAAATAACACTGAAACGCTAGAACCACGAGTTAGCCATAAAATTTCCTAATTCCTAGTACAATGTGTCGTCCTCGCGTACGAATGGCGTATCGAGATGGTAACTGGGTTTTTGTGTCGAGTCAAGGTGTTTCCTACGTGAACGTAAACACGAGACCGTACGACGGCCACGATGCAGGAATCGCGAATGAATCGAGCCGACGGGAGGAGAGGAGAGAATTGCGTACGATGAGGGAATCGCGAATAGTTTCGGTGCAATTCCGTCCAGGTAGCGCTAATTGCTCAAGAACTACCGATTAGTTTCTTCACTTTGCTTCATTGGAACTCTCGAGTCGCATCGGTCGTCGCAATCGTTGATTAGATGCGTTAATTAGAGTCACGTGGCTTTCTGGCACACTGGGAAATTTACGACGCCTCGCGTTCGAATTAAGTTCTTATGCAAGACGATATCTGTTCTTTCGAGACAGGGATAAAAAGTTTACTCGTAAATGGATCGAAATGATCGTTTGTTCCCTAAAACGACCATAAGTTTCAACTGTTTTAAGAAAATGAAAGATTTTTCGAGTATTTATATCTTTGGGTCATCGTGAGATTAAATATATCCCATTTATGCATTCATCGAAACATTGAAATAACTGCATAGGCACTATTTGAGTCCCAATGAATTGAGTTGAATTATTATTTTTCTATGTTTTCATACTACATGATACCTTTGTTAATAAAAAAGTACCAATTTTGTTTAATTTAAAACGTAATAAAATTTTCGTGTACTATAGATTTATTTTATTTTTTGGAATCCTGTGCCTCAAAGAGTTAAACGTCGAAAATGTAGTAACATTATAATCGTTTAAATAATTTAAATTAAAACCACTGAAAAGTTTCGAGTATTTTTGACAATTAACGTTATTTTATTTGTTCGCTATTTGATTTCTGTCAAGTAACGAAAATCCAATTTCGAATAAATATTTCTACACGAGTATGGAAGAGGATTAAACTTAATTAAAAGTAATGAAACATTAGTCCAACAAGACAGCAACAAATTTTTTATTCTAGCTTAAATATTCGACTGTATTTACACCGTAAAAATTTCTTCAATCACAAAAAGTTACCTGAGCTAAACTATGCTATGAGCTAAAAACTATATCAAAAAAATTTCTAATCAGTTTTCTAATTTAATGTAGCTTAAAATCTGTAAGAATTTGTTACTCAAACTATTAGTAGGAAGTCATTAACACTAGAACTACTGGTCTGTAATGTACACCTAAATACAGTGCATGCGCAATTGTTATTAATTAATACGATATAATGAAAATAAAAGAGCACACGTAATCGTGACCTTATTTTAATAATTATCGAAAGACAGCTATATTTTTAACAATCGTGAAAATAAAATGTCCGAAACGAGTCATTTTTACTTTCATCGTGGTTTCAGTGTTAAAATCAAATTTATTATCTTCATATTTCCCTCTAATGGTCTTTAATATAACTCAATACTCTATCAATACTCTACTCTAATAATCTTTTATCCAACTCAATACTCTACCAAACCGATTCCCCTCTAATAATCTTTAATCTAATCCAAACCTGACCCAAACCGATTTCCTTCTAATAATCTTGGATCTAACCCAAAACTCTAGCAATACTTTACTCTAAGAATACTTAATCTAACTCAATACTCTTCCAAACCGATTTCCCATTAATAATCTTTAATCTAACCCAATACTTTACCAAACCGACTTCTCTCTAATAATTTTTAATCTATCCCAAACCTGACCTAAACCGATTTCCCTCTAATAATCTTCAATCTAATCCAAAACTCTAGCAAAACTTTACTCTAATAATATTTAATCTAACTCAATATTCCACCAATTTCCCTCTAATAATCTTACCCAGTACTCCACCATACCGATTTTCCTCTAATAATCTTTAATCTAACCCAACCTCCATCAAACCGAAGAAAAGAATATTCGCAAAGTGAAAAGTCACGGTAGACAAGTCTAACCTATCACCCACACTTCCAAAATGGCCAGTGCAAAGGAACATTTACCTTTCACAACCTGTCAAACATAATCCCTAACCGCAACGGCCATTCTCGAACGTAACCTCTCCCTCGGCCGTACTCCCACGCTGTCCACCAGAAAAATCTCCCTACGGCGTAATGTACACGCCTTGAGACCAAATCGAAAGCTCGCTGTTCCCCACGAGGAACATTCAACGCACTCCGCGAGAAGGAAGATGCGCGCGCTGTTTCACCGAAGACAGACGCAGGGGATTTTCTCGGAAGGCAGGAGGATGTACAGGCCGCAATAAAATCGCAAACAAGTGGATGTACGGACGTCCCACGTGCTTCGACCGCGATGCATACGTTTCACGGACGGATGTCCCACGAGGCTGCATTCCACGGCCGATGCAACTTCCATTTAGCTCCTACGTGAATGTAAATACGCTTGTACAAAGGTGGATTCGCACGTCTCGCGCCTGGTGGTCCAGAGACGCCGCTCTTGGTACACGCGAATAGCCAGTGTAATGAATACAAATCCCGTTTGCGTCTCCACCGGCAATTTTATGAACCCTGCGTTTTACTGTTCGTGGCTTAGGTTCGTTGCCAATGGCAGATGAGTATTCGCTTGCCTATCGTTTGTGCAGGGTGAGCTACGGGGAACCTACAGGTCTTGAGAATGTTCTTGAGATACTTTGTTTGGCTATTTTCAGCTGTTCCTATCTTTTATTGCTTCTGTTTTCAGTAAATCTCGCGGGATCAACGAGGCGATACAAGCTTGAACCCTTGGAGCTTTTGTTGCGGGATATGTGGACTTGGATATACTCCCTTGGCTTTTGCCTTCGGCCAGTCGTAGGTTTTACAGGGTCGTTCAAACTAGTCTCAGAGTCCAGGATAAACAGTGAAGCCATATACGTTTAGTAATAAATTATACTGAAGAGCAGAACTGAATCTATAACGGGGTGATATTTGAACAGTAATAACTTTGCGAGAAGAATTTATACAATGACAATTGTAGGGTTAGTATAAAGGATGAAGCGTGTATTTTCATAGCTCTGAATTTAATTTCTACTTAGAAGTCTTCTACTTGGATAATTGTAAAAATCCAGAGGGTGGTAGTATCTTTAAAAATTTATTTTCAAGCTACAAATTCTCACGAATCGAATCACTCGAGTCTTCAGAAATCTCGTAAAAGTCAACGCGTCATTTTTCGTTGCCAAGTGATTTTATTTGAAATAAATTGAAATATTTCATCGAACTTTAATTCTAATTGTTGTAACTGCAAAAACTAGATAGCATTTTACTTGTATTTATTCATTATGGTGTAAATAGAATTGTATCCGATTTATATTCTATCATATTAACTTTTTCAGTTACTATCATGTAGATAGTGAACTCTTCGTTCAAAATGTAATTATTTGGAAATGAAAAATCGCTCATTATCTTTTATGGAGTTTCGTAAAACTGAACATTTCAGTGGTTCAGTTCCTGATAATTTGGAACTCGAAACAAATTTTTTAGTAGAACTACCAGACCTTACAAATTTTTACAATCTACCAGATGATAAACTGTCTTTGTTTTCTAGTATAAAAACTTCTAAGCAGAAATTAAGTTTCAAGGTGTGAAAGTACAGGGTTTGCCTCTTGTATTGGTCCCACAAATGTTATTTCTTCTCTCAAAGTTAGACCTGTTCAAATATTAACGTAGTATAGTTTCTGTTTTGCTCTTCACTCTATATACATACTGTTTTATACCAATTGGTATCACTACACACATGATACTATAGCATATACTTGAATAAAGCGAGTCAAGAATTTACAGTCTTCTTATCAACAATATCTGATTGGAAATTGAGATATGTGGATCTTCTAGGTTATTTCTTAGAGTCTTGAACAATGGAAAGAAGTTTAAGTAATAATCAATGGTAATCTGATTCGAAAAAGTCTGAAATTTAATGATGCTGTTTTTTATATGAAAAGCTTAATTATTTTATCGTTTTTGATTCCTTGGTGGATATGTAGTTAGAGCTGTGTGCGTTAGTAAGGACACTTTACATTTTATCATACGCTTTATTTAAGATTGTACGTTACTTAAATTATCTGGAACCATGTGTGCAGTGATAGCGATTGGTATAAAATAGTATGTATATATGTGGTTTAAAACTAAACGGATATGGCTTGACTCGTGGACTTCAGTTCTGGGACTAGTCTGACTAAATCTAGGGAGGTCCTAGGGAAACTTAACACTAGGTTTACGGGCGTTATTTTGTATATCTATTTTTACGGACACCCATTAAATTTACAGGCAAAGGAAACCACATATTTTCTTTAAAGACAAACGGTGAGTCTAAGTTTGAAAACAATCGAAAATTAAAGAGAAAATCTGCGCAAATGTTTCCAAATATCGCAAAACAAAGGCTCTTAGGGTTTAAGCCTGTATCACATCGTTGATTCCAACAGTGTGGATCTTGTAAGTTATTTCTTGAATTATTAAATAATCGAAGGAAGTTTTCGTGATAATTGATAGTAACTTGTTTTGAAACAGTTTAGTAAATTAAGGTGATATTAAATAGTACTTATTATATAGAAATTTTTGTTTTTATTTTCTATTTCCTTCATTAGCAAAAATTATAAATAATTTCTTTCGACTTTCGAGTTATAATAGGAGGTTTAACTAACAATTAATGGTACACTGTTTCGAAGCATTCTGAGAAATTTGTATGGTATGGTATCGATTCTACGGTATGGTATTTACTATGAGAAAGTATGGAAAGTTTCTTTTGGTTTAACCTCTCGAGTTTACATCGTATACGTAAGATATGATCAAACTCAATTCACAACGGAAATGACGTATATACACGTCAATTACCGTGGGTTATCAAATTTCATGTGTACCTCAATGTTTATGTCATACCTGTTGACTTTTAAAAGTCTGCCGTGATAGACCTTGCGTTGGTTTATAGCATTAATCGACTTCCAGTTTGTGTACACATCTCGTTACGTTCCATAGTAGATTCAGTTAGTACAGTATTCTAGTGGTTACATGCTTCCAGTGCCTTACAAGATTGCTACCATCGTGAAATAGACTTTTAACAATGAACCGTGACGCTGAATGGTTTAACAGCATGTTAAGAAATTAATGAAGCAGTCACGATTTTCTTGACAGAAATATTTGAATTTTTCAAAATAAAAACATTTCTATTAAAACAATTTACTTTTTTCTGTAATAAGAAAATACATAAAATTTGGAAACTAATAATATTAATTTACAAATTTTAAAACGAGACACGCATCGAGTAGTAAATAAATTTTATTTTAAATATTGATCAATTTTTGTTAGATTTTCAAGTCTAGAAATTTATGTATAATTAACAGGGAATTTTTAATCATAATTAATTCAATTCAATAGGAGAAACTTTATGTGGCTCAAAGAAATCATAATGAATGAAATATCTAATCTCTCTTTTTTTTCTTTTTTTTGAAAGAGGAAAACTACAATTATCTTAAATAATTCTGTTTTCATAACAGTATATATTACTTAACGTTTCCAAAACAAAGTATCAAACATTTATGAAAGTAACGAATCAAGGAAATGTACAATTAATATCGTATAATTGGCAATAACCTCAAAGGAATAATAATAATGAAAATCTATTTGCCTCGGAGAAAAAAGAAAATTGCATTTTTCATATGTTTCCTCTATAATCTCCAACAGTCTAAAATTACAAACCGGCGATTTATCGAAATAATTTTCACCTTATTATAATTATTCCGTTTGCCACCATCAATTCCTTTGCCACGTAATTTCGAAATTCCATCTAAGGTTTACCGACCAATCATAATATTCCATGCATTAACGATCGAATTTTACGCGCGATCAAAGCGAATTCCGGGATCTCAGGTGTCCAAATTTTTTTCACCTTTTTTCCCCGTTTTATTTTTTCCTTCGTTTCCTAGCACTTTCTCCGCGCCGTTACAGCTTGATTGCATTGCACGACGCAGCTGCAGAAAATCGAGCGAGCGCATTATGCAGCCGTGACTCTCGTCTATCTATCCGTCTGTACTGGCTTAATTAGCGGCCACGTATTACGCATTTTAATTCATCCTTTCCGTACTTTTACTCCTGGTCCACGGGAGAACGACTTAATAAAGCTGCACGAATTTCCAACGTGCTCGTGCCTGAAATTTGGAATGATTGCCCGTAATGCACAGTTCGGCGTTTTAATTCCGACACTTTCATAGGTATTTTCTTCCTAGAGATTGCTTCGAGAAATTCGGACATAGTAAACGGTATTGGATTTATGCATACGAGAAGTACATTTGTCAATTATATCATAAAGAATTTAAGAAAGTTAGTATGGGAATATGAAGGAAGTTTATATTAATTTAATTAGGTCTTTAAAATGTAACAATACCTTTTAGATTGAAATTGTTTATGATTTTTATAATATCTGATGTTTATAATATAATATCAGATATTAAAAGAGAATAATTCAATTTAATATGTATATATTATTTTGTTGGAATTTATTTTCTAATTTTATTTGAAAAATTAGAAGGATGTGTAGTAAAATTGTATGAAAATAATATATATGTGAATTCAGATTCGTAAGATTTATTTTTAGATGTACAATTTCTTTTGAATTTTATTCAACTACGAAATTTAAATTGTAAAGTATAAAATATAAGAAATTTTTCATTTTTTTCTGTTCTTGTTTTATGGCATAGATTATTTATATAAAAAGAGATCGAAAAAGTGGAATAAAATTTTTTTATCGAAGGCATGGTTTCCAAGAAAATCGATTCCGAATATCATTGCGTATGCATGCACTTGCATAGCTAAGCCACGGTTCATCGAGTGACACTAGAATGCCTATTGTCTCTGTACACAATGTCTACACGACTTTAAGAGTTATTAGGGTCAAGAAAGCACTGAGAAATGTCACCAATACTTTATTGAATCGATTAAGTGCCTTAGCCATGTAACAACGTGTGTACATACTCCACGAATTTTCGAAATTGATTTTCTCGAAAACCAAGCATCGTATGAAAAAATTTCAATTTACACTTACGATCTATTTTTACACGTAAAATCGTCTCCCACTTTCTCATATTATACTTTTGGCTCTTTGTGTAATTTTTATCAAATAATAATTAAATATCGTTCTTCGACGTTTCTCTATTTCATTAAAGAACATTGTTAGGTGATCTCATCCAAGCGGAATGATCGCATGACCTCTTACATGAGGATGATCGATCAGTATTGCATAGGATGACGGCATGGATCATAACGAGAAAGCGTACAAACGGCCTTAAAAGAGGTTGGACAGATACCAATAAAAGGCTAACCGTCGAGAGCTCCGTAGACGAGGAATGACTCACTGATCATTGCAATCGTATTGCAATCGCGAGGGCGTTCTTTGCGCATCTTTGGGGGTAAATCCACTCGTGGGATTCGAGGAAGATTTGCAACTGTTTTTACGGAATTATGCATTTGTTTGTCGAGCAAATACTTACTATGAAATGATTATTTTACTGTCATTCATATGTCACAATGATGTACATACGAAGTTTGGTGCTATTTTTGAAATTTTAATTCATTTTCAAATTAAGTTCGTTACGTTTGTAATAAATAAAATAGAATTAATATTAGAGAAATACTGTAAAGATAANTGCTATTTTTGAAATTTTAATTCATTTTCAAATTAAGTTCGTTACGTTTGTAATAAATAAAATAGAATTAATATTAGAGAAATACTGTAAAGATAAGATAAATATAGAATAAAAATAATAATAGCATACAAATGTAAATAATAACAAAATGGAAATGAAATGAAAGTAAAATAAAATAGAAAAGGATTTTTAATTAATTCCTTTTCTTACAATAAATCAAATGGAGACAATTTTTCCTGATTTTATTGAAATTTAATTTAAATCCATTTTATTGTTTATTTGATCAATAAATTAGTCAAGGTATTCGCTTGAATTTTTAACCGATAATATTCGTAAAATAGGTTTAATTTTCATTTCAATTTCTAGAGTAAATAGAAATTTCACTTCAGTCCTTGGTTTGTATTTCTCACGAAATTTCCGTAGTGTATTTCTCACAGAATTCCGCAGTAACATAATTTTACGAAATTAGTTTAATGGCGGAAAAATTTAAATCCACCGATGGAATTTCAAGCAAGTTTGCAAATAAAGTCGCAACCAGTGGTAACATGAACGAGATCAGAGCGTTCACAAATCTGTCAAGGAGATTTCAGAGGAAATCGTGTACTAACCAGCAGAGTCGTGAATAAATTAGCAAACAGATCAAGTAGATAGGAAACGAAGTTGCAACTTGGTCAGGTCCAGCGTTGTCGTAGGTTGACGTATGATTCCGTCAATACGATTGCAAATTGTGAATGGAATAAGGTTTCCAAGAATATCAGCCCGAAGTGATTAATCGCTTCATGGATAGCCCCATCAATGGAATTCTGCCCATAAAACAGACGAACCGGATAAGAAGTCCCATTTCATCATTACTTCGAATCTCATCAATGAAACGATACAGTGTTAAC
>NIJG01000014.1:49449-64359 GCA_002201625.1 Euglossa dilemma | reverse complement strand
TAATATGTCTGAAGGTGTTGGAAGAACAGAAAAAATCAAAGATGTTCTAATTAGACAAGAAAATGGAAGGAATATTTTTTGTCTAATAAACATATATACGATCTCGTTTTGTTTTTGAGAAAACGAGATTCCATAATTTTAATGTTAGACGCCTAGAAGATGAGCAACCACTTATGCAAGCCACGTGCCGTCGGGTTGCTTGATGCCAGGCGCCCAATTACTTCATTTTTGAACTTTTATTAGTGAAAAATAGAAGGAGATGGAACATAAGTCTACTGAACAAAAATTATTCCTTTCGTTGTGTTCTATAAATTGTATTATTAATACTTTCATTGTTCTCCTTATTATTGATCGTTTATTTCGGTCTAATTATTCAATTTGCTTCCTAAAAAATTATAATTAAAACAATATGAATGAAGTTAATTTTACAATTTTTAATGTTAGAAATTCCTTCTTCGATTTTAAATTGAGGATCATTACAAATAACGTTTTATTACTGCTTACAGTTTGCACGAAAATAGCGAAGATGATATCGAGTCATCGGATCCAGTGGACGACCATCAACGCACTACGTCAGCACGACCTACTACAACAACTACAACGTCCACGACAACTTCGAAACCGAACAAACCATCTACGACACCAGCACCTAGCTCCTTTTCCCATCCTGCAGGATATCCTCAACATTTCCAACCTCAACCTCCGTTCCCTCAGGTACACACCAGCCAATCCAAATCGCTGTATGACGACAAAAATGGCGGATATCATCACCAATATATTTTCCACAACGGAGAGAGGAATAATAATCAGCAGGCAACTTCTTATCAATTATTCAGCAATCAGGGTGTCAGTTCAACCACTGTCCAGCCGCCTCAGGTGCATCAGATTAGGTTTAGCTCGACCTCGAGCCCACAAATCATCCATAACGAACCGTCGACAGTGGCGCCATTGTTCCACGCGACATCCTCCACTATTCAGACTCTGCTAAACAGCAATGGAAATAGCCCAGCGTTGATAAATCCTATTTTTCATAACCACGGAATTGCCAGTACCACGGAGCAGTTTATTCACAGCAATAATCCTAGGGAGACTTCTGACTATCGCGAGAATGGAGAACAGAATATTAGACCGTTGGAAGCTGTCCAGTCGACCAACAAAGGAAAGGTAATTTTAATCTAAGTCAGTTACTCTTTATGGATTAGCGTATAAAATAAGCGAAATAACATTCTTTGAGATTTTTATGCTCGCAATATTTCGATTAATTAATTTGATACTACGAAATTATATCTTTTCAAAGTATCTACAAATTTTAATCGACAAATTCTTTTCAGGTCTCAAAATTAACGATATCTCCGGTGCCAACACCCGAGCCATCGCGATCGGTGCAAACAAAAACCAGCAGTCAAAGCTCCCAGAGGATTTCAGGAAACTTCCTTCCTACTCCGGCAACAGACGAAACCACGATCAGATCGTTCTATCCAACACCGAGAACCTCTTCGAAGCCGCCACAAACTTCCCAATCCTCTATTGAACAGGTTACCCAACACATACACGTGCTGCCCCCTGTGCAGATACCTCAACTGAAGCCGCACCAGATCACTATCAACCTACCACCTCCTGATCTTCAAAGAATAGTCCAGAACCCATCGTCCCTGCTACCTTCTCAGTCGAGAGTCATCGTAACAGCCAAGGCAAGCGTTAGCGACGAATCTGGCAGACCTTTGAACACCACCCAGTTGGTGACTCTTCCTCTTCCAACGATTCCTGCTAGCTACGACGATTATAAAGAGGGAGACGAATCTTTTGACCCATTCTACAGGGACGTTCCAAAGATTCGAAACAGCAGACGGATTCCTAGAAGGTCCAGCCAAGGTGGAAGAACTTGGAGATTCAAGAGGTCTGTCGGTCAGACTAAAAGTTCCATGGTTTCCTTCGTCTATGGCGGGAATTCTAACAGGCAAGAAGGCGGTCAAATCAAAGACACGGATAAGAAGATTGATACCGAGAATAATAATAAGGATTTCAAGTCGATCAAAGAGAGCCTGATGAGATTTAGGGATATTCTATTTGGCGGAGAATTCACAGAGGATACTATTCGCAATGTTTTCGAGGGAAGCAGGTTACAGGGGATTGGATCTGATAGGAGCACGAATAATCTGAAGAAGGATTCATTGGAGGATCTAGAGACAAAGGCTTCCAAGTATTTTAAGGCGAAAGAGTATGACGACGAGATCGAAGAGGAACAACGTAACGAAGATGGCAGGGCTGACGAGCATCCAGAAGGACTTGAAATTCCTTTACGATTAAATACTAAAGAATCTGACGCCGAGGAATACATTGATGTCGATGAAAAGGAAAATATCGAGTTAAATTTGAAGGATAAAGAAACTCATGACGATGAGAAAGAAGAGGAACAACAGCAAACTTTTTCTGATGCGAATAACGATACGAACGATGAAAATAAAGCAGATTCTACATCCAAAAAGCCAGAACGAGTCATCGACGTCGTCATTCTCGACCCACGCGAATATATGAAGTTGAAATCCAAGGATGAAGACGTTTCTAGTACAACTGAAGTCTTCACCGAAATTCCAGTACTTTCCACGACTGAGGAAACCACTGAAGCAGTGACAGAGGAAGATTCGGCAGGCGAACATAATTCCAATAACCCAAAAAATCCAGAGGACGATATCGAAGAAAGCAAACAGCACAAGCAAAGTGCGAATGACCGGGAGATAAGTCCTCAAGAGAAGAACGAAAGAGAGAAACCTAAAGAATCGAAACCAGCTGCGAAAAGAAGGAGTTCTAGGATCAGATCTTCCAGAATAAAAATATCTGCGAGAAAAAAAGAGACCAAGAATGAACATAACGAACCCGTCAAATTACCCGATGATACCGTCCTTGATCAGAAGATAGAAACAACTGCAGCAACGATCAATTCGGAAGCTGATCAGATTGACAAACACATATTTGCCGAACCAGAATCACAGACCTCAAAGGAAGTCGACATTAGAGCTATAAATAACCATGGTGGTTACTTGAAAAATCTGCAAGTTGGCAAGGATCAGGACTCGGGGAAAGAGAATAGGAAAAGCGAGACTAACGAATATGAAACTTCGGAAAAGCAGTCTAAAAATTTGGCAAAAGAGGAACAGAATATGGAGAAAATCCTAGATGATAAGGACGAAACAACGACTTCGAAATTAGACGAGAAATTATTTGAGGACGAAGAGAACATCGAGGAACCAGAGTTCGATGAGGATGTGGAAAAGCCTGAAGCTCCTGCGGAGAATTTTTCAGCCGAAGAAAAAAGCTACTACGAGGAAGAATCTTCAATAGAGCATGAAACTGTGGAAGATGAATCGACAACAGCCTTGATCAACGAAGATTCACAAGAAGACAAACGCAAAGTAACCAAAAGCTCTCGCAAGGAGAAGAGTATGAAGTTCGATGATTCGCTGAAGGAAAAATTTTCTTACAGGGAGGATAAGAGCAGAAAAGTTGAAGACGAGGAAGAGGGAGAGAAGGAATCGCAAGAATACTCAACAACCAAGAGCGAAGAAACTAGTTCTCAGGAAATATCAGCGGAATATCATGATTCTACTGAGGCATTTTACGAAAGTACCCACGAAATGGACGCAGATGATGATTATGGGGATTCTGGGAGCTCCGAAGACGCCACTGTCACGTCGGAGCATCCTAATTTCGAAGAAACGCCTAGTTCTAAAGACGAGATTCCTGAAAATCACGATAAAGATGATCCTACTTTGAGCGATCAGGAGGAAAGTACCGAAGGTGTCCTCAAATTCACCGATGAGTTGCCTAAAGATAAAAAGGAGGATGCACTGGAAACTAAGAAACAATCAGAATCAATCGAAAATATTGCTCATGATTACGTCGACGATAATTACGAGCCTGATAATTATAAAGAGCGCGACTCTTCGGACTCTAACAGTTTAAGCGACGAGAAAAGTAACAAGGAAATGCTAGCTGATGGCAAAATGGAGCACACCAAGGTAGAGAACGAGGAAGACAAAGCAGAAACTACCACAGAATCTGAAAGAGATCAGGAAGAGGAAACTGAGAGTCCAAAAGATTCCAATACAGATAAGATAGATTTATTGCAGACAACAACATCAACTACAACCACGACTAAAACAACTACTACCACAACGACAACACCTCGTCCCACGCCTCCAAAACTGTTCAAACCGATCTCTGCCAGGAAGAATTATAATTACATTCCTCCAACGACGACTCCAAATCCCGTGGTTATTAAACCGAGGTTGAGTCTACTGAATCCCAAGCCAGCAAAGCCTCCTAAATCATATAACGAACTGGCACCCAAGCCAGTGATCAGAAAGTTCACCTTACTATCTCGTAAACCGACTACTGCGATAACCACTATGTCTAGTACAGACGAGGATTCTACGGAAACTACGGAAATGATGATTACAGAGACGTTAATGACTACCACAGAAGCTAGCAAGACCGATGAAAATGTGCTCGTGAATAAAACAAGGTTCGTAAATGGTTCAGTATACAAAGACCAGGTCCAATCGAAGAGTAAAGACGATCAAGTCCCTAGTCCAAGCGAACAAAAGTCTCCAACAAACGTAAAACAGGAAGAAGAAGAAAGCATAACACCCTATCCTATTTCTAGACCATCTAACTTCGCCTCTACTACGGAGAAAATATTGAAGGAAATCGAGTATGCTAGTACAGAGACTGAGAAGGCAACCGAGCCTAAAGATTCCACTCAGGTAGACGTAGAAATCGTGAGTACGACAGCTTTGCCGATGACTTTCACCTCGATTGAGCCAGATAAATCTGAAGAACCATCCTCGACCACGGTTAAGTCAACCACAGAGGAAGAAACATCAATTGCTTCGTCTACCAATCTCGTGGATGAGAATGTGACGGAGACACCTCTCGTTTCTTCAGCTGCAGAAACGACAACTACTACAGAAAGCACCTCTAAGCAAATTGAAAATGTAGAATCGACAACGATGAGATCCCAAAGTCGAAAGTCGACATCCCTGAAGAAGCAGGATGGATTCAATTGTTTGGAGAAGGAAATGTACCGTTTTTATGGAGACAATAGAGACTGTAGATTGTTTCATTATTGTTCCCCTGGGTTTACTTCGAGGCAGGTGCTCGACTTCCGGTTTGTTTGCGAAGAGGGCACCGCTTTTGATGAAGAAACTCAAAGCTGTCGCCATGACGTTCGAAACAAGGAATGTCTGAAGAGACAATGGTAACGAGGAAAATCAGAATCTTAAACAGATTTTCACCCCCTCCCCTTCGTGTCTGCTGGCAACGTTGATTTTGGTGATTGGTGAATCCGCGGTCTCCCCTAGTGTATATTTATGTATATTGTTAATAGGTAAGATCCCGTGGAAAAGGGCGGCGCCTCTTTCCCTCAGCATTTGCCATAACCCCTGTACATGACGATGATGGATTCACACTTATTAAAATTAATATGCTCGAGAAGTTCGAACACGCAGTTCACTGGGAGACGGGAACGATAAACTTAAGAGAACTTATGGTTGAATGACAGTGCTATGTAGTATTTCAGTCGGTTGACTCGAAACTAATTGTATAACGAGTGATCCCGCTCCTTTTTCTTTAAGATCTTTTCCAGCGTGTAAAATATTTGAGATAGTAAATGATTACAAAGCTGTATAACCTATCTTTCACATAAGTGTTGGACAGAGAAGAAAGAAATAGTAAGATGGAATAGTGGAGTAATAGCTCTGATAAAATGTAATAAGTTGGTCGATAAATTAGGATGATCGGATGATAAAGTAGAATTCGATATTACTGTATTCTTATGTTCATCGATAATTCTTTTGAATTTTTATTCCTTCCTTTCATTGTAGTACGATCCATTATAATTTTATCATGAGATATTTAGCAATTATTGTTATATTATAAAGAAATCAAGAGTTAAAATTCAATTGGGAAATACTACAGCATCCAAATATCAAATGTAGATAAACGATCATGACTTGCACTGTCATTATCCAACCTAAGAATACACGAGCAAGTATTCTATCTTTATTTAACAGATCAGAATCTTTCTCGTACAAATTTATTGAATGTAATAGTCGAACAACAGACTTCTATTGATTTTCTTTAGGGTAAAGAGAATTACGTCTGTTCCTACGTCGCATCGATGTTTTCTACGACGTAACGTCGATGGAAAATTAACCCTAGAGATGCAGCAATAAATTTGTCGCGCATTGCTCAACAAATTCGTATATAATGAACGAATTATTCGTATCAGCTGGCTAGATGCAACTGCATGAGTAGATTAACAAGGATGTACAGTAACAATTAAAGAAAAAAAAGAAAAGAGGAAACTCTCAGAAAATACTCGAATTGCCCCGTCGGTAAAATAATTTTTCAGATCAATCGTGTTCGTTGCGAACATATCTAGATCCGTAGATCCTTAATGTTTGTTCTTCTTAGCGGGAAAAATAATTCTTTGAATCGAAATTCCTGTCGATACTGATAAATGTATAGTTTCCATAAACATGTGCATACGTGTGTATTGTGAGTGCGTGCGCGCGCGTGTGTCTGGATACATTGTATTTGTGTATATAAATATATACGTATATGTCTATATGCCTGTGTNATATATATATATATATATATATGCATGTACACATACCCACACTCCTGCGCGCGTGTATATATGTATATATAGTAAATACATCTATACATATATACATGCTCACACGTAAATTTATTCCGCTCCAGTTTTAACAGTTATAGATAGTTAACGCGGTCGCTAAGCGTATAGGAAGTTTAATGAACGGTTCTCAGCGTGTACATTCGATAGTTTCTGTAAATATGTGTACCTCTGTAGAGTAACACGTAATCGATGTTAAGAAGCCCTGTACGGTGTTAATAATAATTGTATACTACGTGCAATCTCTTATTTTCGTGGTCTGCATAATGATCATTTTTCTTTCTTTTTCTTTCTTTCTCTGTTTTTTTATTTATTTCATCGTCATAAGACATCAGAATTACCTCTCCTTTTCCCCTTGATATTTGTATCGAAGATATAATTGTTAACTCTTCGAAACGAGCATAGTAATGAAATCATTACAAAAAAATAATTTTCTTTATAACATCGAGTTTAGTACGATTAATCTAATCTAATGTTCGTTCCTAAATAGTATTCCGAACTTAGCGTCGGAAGAGGCAGTTCGAAATATGTAATGTCATTCGATCAATGTAATTTCATATAATTACCCTTAACAATTGTAAATATATTCATCTTTCAAAACACATGTCACAGTATCATAATATTATTGTAGCCTAAAATAATAAAATACGTGAGAAATTATTTGTTTCTATATACCATATTACCAACAAAAAATATATTTATTTAAATATCATGTTTTTCAATGTGCTTCCAAAACAAACACTTTTTTAATAAATATTTTCATTGGAATATCCCTAATGATATATTATATAAAATCATACTTTTATTCTACAATAAGATATAAATCATACGTGTTATTTGTTTCAAATCGTTTTAGTTAAATGTCATATAATTTTAAATGTAAGTACGTTTATAGTGTAAACACGCATGTACGCAAACGTAGTATGTATAATTTCTGATTGGTCGATTATAAGGTGTTATTACTTCCGGCTAGTTCATTGTCGGTTACACGCTGTACACGCAGTTGTTTAAAGGTTATGTATACACGAGCAAAATTAAAATAATAGTGATTGTATCATATTTTATGAGCTTTGTTTTTATTACGGTAAGAGTATAATTTAATTATTAACGTGGTTAGTGCTCAAATTTGGTTAAGGGAACTTTTAATATGATTCTACGGAATTTCATAAAGTTGTTTGTTCTACCAGACAATTTAAGTCATACTCCAGCAAAAACGTGGAAGTCTATAACGATGACGAAACAAGTGAAAATCGGAACACACGATAAAACTTTTCATTGCGATGAAGCGTTGGCTTGTTTTATGTTGAAATTACTACCACCGTATAAAGATGCGATTATAGTGAGGTAAGATATTCTAATAAAGTTATATAGGTTTTACAGCAGAAACTGTAAATATATTTATGAATAAGTAGAATAAGAGTATATAATTTTGTACATTATTGTAGTGAATTTATAAGTGTGTTAATAAATATCGAATATTCTGTACTTGTAGATCCCGTGATATGAATATTTTAGAGACTTGTGATATTGTGGTTGATGTTGGTGGTAAATATGATCCTTCCAAGCATTATTATGATCATCATATGAGGTATGGTTTGACTTTGTACATTTTGTTATGAAGCAAATATGATGAATTAAATCTTATTAATTTACAAATCAGTGATTTTGCAGAAACATTAAGTACTGTAATAAAGAAGCCAGGTTATGATTCACAAATTAAATTAAGTAGCGCTGGATTAGTTTATTGTCATTTTGGTCATGAAATTATTAAACAGTTGGTTCCGCAAGCAAGTGATAATGATATAGAATTGATTTTTAAACAAGTTTATCATACCCTTATTAAAGAAATTGATGGTATTGATAATGGGATTCCCATGTACAAAGAGGAACCCTTGTAAGTGAAAAGTATCATTATTATATTTTTAAGGTATCATGTTTAAGTTTTATAATATATTACACATTTTAGATATTCTATTGTAACTTCTTTATCTTCTCGTGTCAAGTTCTTAAATCCTCAATGGAATGACAAAAACGTTGATATCCATGAACGGTTTCTCAAAGCAGTTAAATTAACTGGAGAAGAGTTATTACAGCATATAAATTATACAGCAAATGTTTGGTTACCAGCTAGATCTATCGTGGAAGAAGCTATTGCAAATCGTTTTGAGGTAGATGAAATAAAGATTTTGACTTTATTTGTCATTGTCAATTTCTAATTAATAATAATATGGATACGAGTATTACAGCAATTCAGTCTGCATTTTCAAAGCAGTATTTATATAAATTTAAATAGAATAAGCATATGTGGCTATATAAAAATGTATCATAGTTGTTTTGTTATCACATTATATAAGAATAGTTTTCTGTACTTTTTAAATGTTAAAATAGATGTTTACTTTTTTAAGTATTCCTTTGTTACAAAACTTCATGAAGGTATTCAAGCAGAAGTTGTAATAAATATTTACAGGTTCATCCTAGTGGAGAAATTATAGAATTAACACAATATGCACCATGGGAACAGCATCTTTTGACAATAGAAAAAGAACAAAATATACAGCCTTTGATAAAATATGTTATCTTTAAAGATACTAATTATATGATTCAAGGTGTACCTAGGAATATTGGGAGTTTTACATGCAGGTATTTAGTTAAGTGACGGTTAAATTATTTTTAGAATTATTATAACACTTTGTGATTTTATAGGCTATTTCTGCCAAAAGCTTGGAGTGGTTTAAAAGATGAGGCACTTGTAAAAGCCTCTGGAATTGAAGGTGCTATATTTGTACATTCAACCTCATTTATTGGTGGAAATCTAACTAGAGAAGGAATAATGATGATGGCAAATAAAGCTCTTGAATTAGGAAAACACAATAATAAATCCAATTAGGAATCATTGTTTAACAAAAAAAATGTTATATTTACGATTTATTGTTACATTATTATTCGTTATAAGATTCTTTCTTAAAAATAATTAGAGTTTTCCAGAAATTTTGGCAATTTCTTGCGCATGTGCAGCTAAATGAGCTGCCTTTGCTTCTGTAACTTCTGGGGTGTCCACTACTCTACCATCAAGACCAAGGGGGGCACCATTACTAAATCCATAAGTGTAAGGTATTGAAATATAGGCTAGAGCACCATATGGGTATAGTCCTAATTTCTTTGCAGCCTCCTTCAAAACAAACAAAAATTGTAGGAAATTAAGTATCGATTGCCAATTTAGTATGGTAAAGGTAAAATAAAATTTAATTTATTGAAAAATAAAAAAAATATATTTTAAAGATGATGTTATAACTACAGATCTTCAAAAATCTATTTCTATTGTTACTAAAAAATTCTCTCATAAATTATTTTCTCTAATGCTAGAAATATTCAGTTTCTCAGAAAATAGTTGCTTTCAATTACCAGCGCGTGTGTGGCCAAATGGACAGCCTTTGCTTCCGCGACCTCAGGAGTATCGACAACACGTCCATCAACACCAATGGGTGCGCCAGCTGCAGGTGCATAAACACGGAGTAGAGCCGGCACGTGAGCGTAACCGAGCGTATTCCTAGCAGCCTCGTACTCTTGAGTCGCAAGGTGCGCTGCTTTCGCATGTGCCACTTCCGGTGTGTCTAAGACTTTGCCATCATAAACTAAACGCACGTTTAGGTGGTTGTAAGGCAATACTGAACCCACATATCCTGCCTTTGCGACGACCAGGCAATAAATTGTGGCAAGAATGACCTATAATTTAGAAGAACAGTTTAATGTTCTAAAATAGTTCTGTTAAATTAATTTAATAAAATATGTTTGGTGAAATGAATATATATAAACTAAGTTAAAAATAGGTAAAGGTATATTAAATAAAGTAGAACTGGAATATAATTTTTAGAAGTATGTATTATTATGGAAAAAGATTGAATGGTTTCATTTATGAAAGGACATAATAAAAACATGGAGAATAAAACAGTAGTTTTGTGGTTCAGAAGTTTTGATTTGAACTTCTAGATATGATGTATACTTGATGATATAATCAAGATTTGGGTCAAAATGGAGGTAGTGGTTTTTAAAAGTGTAGGATGTAATGGAAGGTGGAAAGAAATCTAGAAAATGTAAGAAGGTAGGAAGTATAGTGGGTGGAATGGATTTTTAATTGGATTAAACCTGATGAAATGTGACTTTAATATAATGAATTTAAATAGTGTTAGTATTTGAAAAACTTTCTATATAATTAATTTAAATTTGAAAAGAAATAGGTTAATGGGAAAGTAGTGGAGTTGATTCCATGAATGAAGAGATGTAATGATTTGTGTAATGAAGCTTCTGCAAGAATGTGGGATGTTAATGTGTTCATGCAGAGAAATCTAGTGACATGAAAAATTGATTAGCTGTTAATGAATAATGATTATAGATTATTCTTTCCCAATTTGTTTTTTTAATTGCCATGTTCTTATACAAAATAAACTTTTAAAATGTTTAAAATTGTGTTTACAATAATAATGTACAAAATGAAATAAATACAAATTCATGATCTTAATATTTATTGATCGATAATCAGTTTCGAAATTAATAAAATTATTTCTAAATGTATTTAATTTAAAATTTCTTAATTTTACATATTTCAACTAAAATTTAACTAACTCTAAATTTTAAAACAGACTTTTCAGTTTAATAATTAATTCTAGATATAACACCAACTAGCCTTGTCCTAATAAACCCACTTATTTTCCTGTCATTGGTCCCCAAATGAAATTTCTACCTCTTCAACATCCCTCAAAAGCTTCTCCAATAAAGGTACCATGATTATGCAAAGAAAAGTCCCTATATACTCATACTCACTATTATTTTCATGGTTAATCGTGTAGAAAGAACGCTGCTGGTCGATTCAAATGGAAATTTTCCAACCAGTACTCGCCCTAAAGTACCAACGGTGATGTGTTGCCCTGTCGAGTCTCGATGCCCCCTTTTATATAGGTGAATCTGGTAGGGAGTCGACGACCCGTAGGAGGGGACCACACCCTGGGAAGCAAGTGGTACACCTAAAGTGGTGACATTGACATTACTCTGGCCTGTCCGTCTCTCGTCTGCTCGTCTTTCAAAGGATCTCTCGAGGTCAGATGCAACATGTGATTTCCTCGTTGAAATTGCATAAAAACGGACAATCATTCTCCTTTTTCTTAACGATGTATTTGGAGACACAGGAAACGGGTGTATTGGCTGGACAGTACTTTTTTGTTATGTTTTTTTAAATTTCATACCTCTGAAAATTTGATGTGACTTGATTTTTTTAGGTATCTCAAGTCCAGTAATATTTGTTAGGTATAATATTTATTTAGATTTTCAACGGAAATTTTCCGTCAATATTTTTAAAATTCTTTGTGAAAAAATATCTTTTTCCCGATTCGTTAATTTTTCATTACGTGGTATTTAGTTATAAATTGGTATTTGCAATTTTGCGAAGGATATGTGATAGTTATTCCGTAAAAGTTACATATATATACGTAAAAATTATCCAAGTGACTGAAAAATGAGTTTTACAATTTTTATGTATTGAAAATCTAATAAATTTGTTAAATAATATGAATATTATTTGAATATTACGATTTTAATTCACGTCACAATAAATTATAATTTTTGTTTACTTTTTCTCTATGTTAGTCGTGTTTAATCGATAATCTTGGTCTATTAAAATTAATTTACAATTTGACATAAATTTGAAATTTTATTGATTCGTAATATGATTTTAAAATTATTTTTGAATTTCCAATTCTGCTAAATAGATTCTTTTTACTTATTCTTTTGTTTTACTTTATCTATAATATTCATAAATTATTATTATTATTATCACTCTGATCGTTATTTGATAATGTGAATTTAAATTAATTGCCTTTATCAATTTGTTGCTTTATAATGCATATAGAAATAAATTTTTAATGTGCCATAATTTAATTTTTTTTTGCCTTGGCCAGCCATTAAACGAGTAACTGGTTGTTAATCAAGATATATGTGGTTATTATGAAAGTTGTAAAATGAGTAGTGGATGGGCTAATTGAGAAGTTTTTATGGGTACGTGAGCTTATGCATTTATCAAGGTGATACATTTGAAAAAAGGAAGAAAAATAAGGTCGAAGGATACAAATGGTTAGACAATATCTCATTCTAAGAAATTGAAAATTTTCAAAAACTCTCTTCAAGCTTTGAAATACAATATAATTATGTTCAAGTTGGAACCGAAAAAATTTCTTTTTTTCAAATAGAAATTTTATATTTCGTTCCAAAAACATTTTTTCCCGAAGTCCTAATTGTATAAAATCGATACTATCGAATGGAATAAAAAAGAAAAAGATACAACTATAATTTTCAATTTCCTCAAAATTCTCAAGTAGTTTAAATTACAACATCGATGCGCGTCGTTAACTCGACACGCCTCCATGTAAATATCGGCGCCTGCGCGTTCGATGAAATATTATTCAAGTAGGTAACTTCAATCGTCACTTTCGACACGGCTAATCATTATGGGAGAAATCAATCATCGTTCCCTCAACCACTTCTGTTGCTGTAATTTACCTTAATATTAGTAATAAACATACGAAAAGCAACGTTACTAAAAGCAGCGACAATAATTAAATGACAATTAGAAAATTGCTATAACAGTAAGAGCTAAGCATATGACTTGTATAAAGAAACTCGTTATATATAGTCGAATCTATAAATTGAGAAAATAAAATAAACGCACGATATTAATATTAATAATGATAGTAATGATAATAATTTGAGCGTATTATAACGGTGGATCGAAAATTAGCGGGGAAATAAATATCACCGAGGAACACGCGAATGAGGCTATTATCGAATTAATTTCTCAATTATTCGGTAAATCGAGGGTACGACCTCGAACTGAAAGCTGCGGATTCAGGGCGAAAAAACAGGGACGAAATGCAATTAGACGGAAAGAAGGGAAAAGATTTACGGGATGTGGCTGAGCGGGGAGGAGCGGGGTGGAAGTTGGTACATCGATCGAGACGAAGGTTGTCCCGTGTCCTCGGAATAATCAATCGTACGTGATTGACTGAAATGAAACTTTTCTTACGCACTTTGCCATCGAAATGGGGGAAAAAAAGGCGCGAGCTCGTTTCTTTCTGGGAATAATGTAGTAATTTTGATTGGGCATGTCATTACGTGAGCCGTTCGATGGTGTTACTAAAAATTCGCGCGAAATTGAGACACGACTATTGAAATTATTATTAAGAAAGAGGATGATTACTGTTCTTAAGGTGTTCGCGTCTGTGAAACATGAGATTGATTTTTTAAAAGAATTCAAATTATGATGGCTGTCAAAGGTATTTAATTGGGATATAAAATTACGGTGATCAAATGTAATAAGTCTTACTTATGTACTTAAGTATGTAAGTTACGTTGCAATTTGTATGTAATTATTTAAATTATATTATCGAATTTTACGTATATCTTTTTTTTCTGTCTTATTGAATTGTTTCACACATAGGGCTTGATGTAAAAAATTATTATATGAGTCATTTGAAATAGTAGATTCTTGATTAATTATTTTCTAATTAATTAATTTTTCTCTGCTTAATTATTTTCTCGAATTTTTAATCTTGATTTTATTCTTACATTATACAAAATTTCTCAGCTTTCTCTTTTTGATTGTTCATATTTTTTAAATTCAATGAACCTCGTTTGAAATTTCCTTATTTAGAAACCTAACCTATACAAATATAAATATATGAATATTTTTACCCTATATCGTCCAAGGTCTCATATGGTTACAGTAATATATGTCGTTTGGCGGACTTCATTTTGGAAGGTAAAAAAGAAAGACGTGTACACTTTATAATAGAAATAAAGAAACATACAGAGTACGAGACAAACGAAGTAAACAAAGAACCTGACCGTGCATAGTCGTCATATTAAAAAAAGTGATTGCGCGATTCACGTGAAATTCAGCGCCAAACAATTTCGTTTTGCGTAACAGTGATTTGTCTATCGTCACGCATGTATGCCCTCGATCATGCATGTAGGTTCTTTTTTCAATGGCAGTTTTCTGATATCTTAAGTTATCGAATGTTACGAAACTGTTTGGTTTTATATTAATATTGTCTTATTCAGACTTTCCTCGTTAAATTATAAAGACAAACTTTACTTTTTCTCTTTTTATGAAGATCTATTTTGAAATTATTTGTACAAGGTGAAATTAGAATTTTTATATATATAAT